>MZNV01000587.1:0-11138 GCA_002081555.1 Protostelium mycophagum | reverse complement strand
CATTCACTGGGCTGAACCTCTCGACTTGACTTGATGTGCGTTCCATCTCTTCTCGTTCTTTTGAATTTGGTTAGCGTTGGTCGTTGTGTTTTGTTCATTTCCTACGAATGGCCTTGGACATCATGTCTATAAAATCGTTCACCGAACGGATATCGTATCTACAACTCCCATCTATCGCTGAAAATCATCTTTCCGATTCGTTCTACAACTGTATAGTTCTAAATATAGACTTTGAATAGTAGTTGGTGTTTCGCCGCTTGCTTTTTATTAATCGCGAAAAAATCGATTCTGGTCGTCTCTGGAGCCATGGATGCCGCGGCAGCCCGCACGTTAATTTCACGTCGGTTACCGCAGATCACGGTAAGCGAAATGCAGTGCCTTGTACCTCTATTCTTAGCATAATTGTCGGCATTGTGTCAAGTGACAGCTCCTGTCATATATTTGTCAGAATATCCATCTACAATCAGCCTCACCTGATAACCCCTGGGCCGACTTGAATCTTCGGTGCACGTTTCAGCATCTGTGCTTGATGATGCCGAATCACGTGTGGCGTATCCTGGGAGAGATCACAATAACGATCTTCTTTTGTGCTGGTTTCTATCATTGGATTCTAGATTGGCCAGAAGTGATCTTCCTTCATGAGACTTCATATCATCCGGTGAGGATCCGCAACTCTGCGGTGTTCAACTTTGGATGCATCACTTACCTACGCCTGAGAAATTGGACCAATTTCACACATGTGCATCCATCGATTCACAAGGCACACACAGCGGCAGCAATATCACTCTTTATTTTAGAAGAGGCCTCTTGTATCATTCTCGGATGTCTCGCCTCTTTTGGAGTCTTTCCGCTCACTCGAGAATGACTCAGAAGAACCACCTAATTCTTTTTATTCATGCAAATAAAATGGTTATCAAAATTTGTCTTTATTTCAGGTCATCCTTGCCATGATGGTTCTATCGACGAGCCTCCCAAATTATTATGTACATCTCGAGCCAGATGTCACCTCTGTAGATGGAATGAGAGTTGTTTCCTTTTTGTCTTGGATTGTTTTGGTTATCGTCTGAAGAATTACGCAAATGGATCTGCCTCTTGTTCATCGGCTGTTGTCGCCTCTTCATCTGCTTCAAGTCAGAAAGATGATTATATGGTGGACAGACCCGTGATTTCATCATTCGAACATTCAGCCAGCTCGTCGCTTGGAGGTGGGACTGTCGTATATGCCACATCACTAACAAACGTCTGTTGCAGGAGACCATCAGCCTGCGGCATTCAGCACAAAATCAATCTCTTTCAGATTCACAGTTTGTGGATCGGTCATCGATGAAGTTGATTTCTTTTGCCTCTTCTTTCTGTTCTTATCGCTGGCACCATCCTTCGTATTTCTCCTCTTTGATTTGGATCGGCTTCTCGATCTCGCCCTTTCTAATTTGTTTGCTTTGTGAATCTCCAATCTTCTCTCGTATGCGGCTTTCTCCTCTGGTGTCAGATCTTCCGGCCCATAACTCAATAATTTGGGTCTTAAAGACCTGTACACAACCCGCCTTGCACCATTCATCTCTGATTGTGCTGATTGTTCCATTCGTTTTGGTTTTTGAGGATAATGCCTCGATCACTCGCGAAACCTCATCTACAACGAGCTTGAAAACGGTTAAAATCTTTTTGCAATAATAAATCCAAAATTTATTTTGAAAGAGCCAATTTAGTGTTAAAATAATAGTTAAATTTCACTGTGATAATAGTGTGATTCTTAAGATGAAAAGTTTTTTGGTCTGTGCTCCTTGTGATGTTGAATTTGCTGGCGGTGTTGTCCTGGAAGAAATACTTTTTCAGGTGCAGAAAGATGTATCCTTGCGTATGATAATATGGAAAATGACACATTGCGTGAGAGGGCCCACAGCAGAGGACCGACCTTAGCCATGAAATTTCCTCGTAATTTCGATTCGCAGCGATCAGGAGCTCCTGAAACCCAAGAAACACTTCAGACCACGAAACGCACCACAAACACGACACGAATTACGATGAAAGCGCCAATGATGAGACACAGACCCAGAGCCTTCACCATTGCTGATTTTGGAATCATCAACACCCCATCAGACGCTTCAGTAAATTTATCACAAAGACATTACATTGACGCTGAAGCGATCTGCGACGTGAGTCAGACTCTAAGATGTCAAATTGACACCATCATAGGCGATGCTTCTCGGCAATTTTACGCTTCTTGAGATCTTCCTCAACCGTCTCAACGTCGAAGACCACGCCCTCTTAGCAGAGCACGTTTGCAATGTCTTTGAAAATCATCTGCTGGAAACACACGTCGAATGGACCATAGAACTGTTGATGTCGCAATCTACAGAGACAGATCGTCACAGCTTCATCTGTGGACAGAGCAATACAGGCTTCTGTAGCACAATGATCTCCAGGATGATCGACGAGCCAAGGTCTAAGAGGTACATGCACTTACTCCTCAAGCCAGTCATGGAACATTTAAGAAGCAGCAAGTGCAAGATCAGAGTGAGTTCATCTGAAAAAAAGTTACTCACATCGCCGCCGTCATTGTTTATAGCTTCATTGTTACCCAGAAAGAATGACAGCTCCAGTTTGATCAGGTCGCTGGTTTAGAGCTCGCCTCTACATGCATCTCACTACTCTGCGAATCCTTCCGAGACACCATCCTTGATTGCCCAATGTGAGCCACCCATTTTCCCGCCAAAAGATTGACTGTTGTAGATCGATCAGAAAAGCTCTGTCCACACTTGAAACCAGATCGTCATCACAATTTCCATCAAAGAGCACGATGAAGACGGGACAAGCTTTCTTCTTTTACAACTTTGTATGCGGCGCTCTCATGCTGCAAGAAGGTGATGACGTCATCAGACATAACCTTGAGGCCATCGGCAAAATCATCAGCGGTGAGTCACTGGGTTTGAACGAGGTACGTCTGCACGGTATCTTAACGTGTCAAATCACGAGAAGAATGAAAAACTCATCTCGTTGTAGAGAGACGAAGCTGTTCCAAGAATGGACGTAACAAGTGTCAAATCACTGGAACAAACATGGCTCCTCCTCACCGACCGCAAAGATGTGATTACGACATCACATACAACATGATGCTGACACATATAGATACAACATGCGTCCATCATCGTGCAATGCTACACCAGACACGATCACAAACGGGCAGAAAGACAGATATTGTGTATGAAGGAATTTTTGTCAGGGGAGGGAGAGATGCAGAGATCTCTCCGTACATGCAGAAGTATATAATAAAATGCTCAAGAAATACGTCCGCTCGTTACAAACCGTGACTTCCCGTGATTTACCGTGGCTTGGAAAGTCAAATTTGACGTGGAATTAATGTGGGCTGTTGGTGCGTGGTGTTTCATGAGGCAAAATCTAACACAGCAAATCATTAATAAAAACACTTTTCATTTTAACATCAGCCTCAGCTTGTTAGATCTCTCCCTAACGTTAGATTTTTAGATGAGTAAGTTGTGTAAATCACGGGAGCAACCTCCTTGGCCAAAAGGGTACGCATTGTCCATTTCTTCTAGAGGTAAAATCTTTGTGAAATGCTGTGGTGGTGGTTTGGTTCTTTCATGTGGGTCTTTCAGCTTCAGCGATTGTCCGTTTCATGAACTACAACGAGACACTTCCAAAGACAACGCAAGAAGGCAAGATGGGGAATGCTTCGGGGACGCTGAGATCAATCACAGGAACCAACAACCCGACAAGCATCAACAATGAGAATGATTTGGAGAGTGCTCGGACTAATTCGACTTCTCCAGCAGAAAATGGACAAGAGAGCTCAGGTCAGCACATTTAGACGTGATTGTTTCGTACATTGTGCGAGATGATTTGTTATCAATAATTGATATCCAAATCACATCAACAACCAGAGCATTTCGAGTGACAATTGGAACAATTTTGCCACAAACATCTTTGCGATTCGACTAAAACACATCCGAGTCTTTAAATAACATCTTTAGCAAACAACGTAAACAACCTCTATCTCGGACCAAACTTCTTCAGAGATGCAATGAATAATGTCGATCTTTCATTTCTGAACTCTCTCGGACGGAGGGCTGCACCACCGCAGGTAATTTCATGATCCATTCCCGACTGTCCAATACGGCTTGCCGCAGTGATCATCTTTGCATTCTGCTGCGGGCTGTGCCTGCACTTCTTTTATTATATATAATCATTTCTTTGGAGCTTTGTCCATGGCATCATCAACGAGCACGGCCCATCAAAAGGGTTACTCCAAGATATAATTTGTGTTGTGCTCTGCCACAGATTAGATTAATTTACAAAAATATATGTTCCAGGGTGGTTATAGAGGATCAATTGTATTGTAACTCTTCCATCTGAAAAGACCAACACTGTCACATCTAAAACCCAATCGAATCCTTTTCCGGCTTTAAAGTGCCGCAGTTGTCAGAGCTCAGATCATGTCTTAATGAGAGCATCAGTTGTGGCGCTTTGTGTCATTTTAACAACGATTTCCAAGTATTTTTATTCACGTTTTTGGCGGGAAAGTACAAATTTCAAACTTTTGACCTGAAATTTTCCGAGCACACGTAATATTATTTCGTGTTTTCCCGCGCGATCATCGTCATCATTCCACATGACATCCAGAATGACGTCATTGATCGTCACCAGATGCATCAAACTACAACGGTGAAATGCCCCGTAAATCTCAACAGAAATTCGCTGCAGCTGGTTTTGGAGCAAAGTTCCGACGGAAAAACCAAGCACCGGGTCCAATTTCTATTTGACAGCACAGAGTCCGGGACGATAAGAATATATTACGGTGCTACAGAAGATGTCATACAGAGTGAGAGATCTCCGAGAAAATTCACGGAAATTTTCGGGAAAATTCATCAAAATCTAAGTGAAATTTCACGATTTTGAGGCTGTCCCGGAATTTTTTGAGAAAAAATGATCTCGAAATATATTTTTCATTTTTCCCGCCAAAATCGAGACTGATGACGTCATAGCTGGTGGTGAGATGTCTTACCGTACAGATAAGCCGTCTACAACTGAAGTGAGGTTTGAGAGGGGTCTCGGACAAGCTTTCGAACAACAAGCGGATGATTATTTTGACACTTCGATTTTTACTGAAGAACAACTCAGCCATAACGCCGAAGAAAAATACTACCCGGTAGTTATCGTGATCCAATCAGGTTAGTTAACGTGAATTTCTTTTCAAAGTGAGACTGAGATTTCATTCTTTTTTCCAGTAATATTTCTCGGTTGTTACCGCGGATTCTTCTTTAGTCTTTAGTCTTTTATTCCTCCGGAAGTAGCCCGGTTTCTACAACTGGGCAGCGCGGTGGCGTCCGTGGAGCGGCATCCAAGCCTAGCCATTGACCCCGGCTGGGGGTTGGGAGATAGATTTATTAACTTATTGGTGCACTGGTATATGGGGTTGTATGGGTTGTTGGAGGTCGGTGTGTGGTGTGGTGTAGAGTGCAGTTGTAGAAAGTGTTATAATTTTCTAATTTCCCCGCGGATTCTTCTCGTGAATTAACGTGGAATTTCTGACTGGTTGTAGATTCGGCCACCGCCATGAAATTGAATTCCAGCGAGAAGAGGTAAGAGAACTCGCGTAGAATTCGAAGAAAACTCACCGAAAACAGCACGCCTATCGTAACCGTTGTCTGGTGCAAGCGATTGCACTAAGTGACAAGACTACTGTCAATACAGTAGTTCGGGTAGTTCGTGAAAATTCTGGTAAATTTTTTTTCATTTATTATTTATTGTCGGTACCCAAAACGACGCTTACCGCAAATCTCGCGTTAACAACCGCATCATTTTGCTACAAAAAACTCCAAAGAACAGAAGTCTCCAAAAAAACCTCACCGAGATCCTTCTCGGTTGTTACCGCAACCAAACGGACAGAAATATGTCAGATTGACATCTTTGACAGTGCTCCGGAAGGACCTTCATCGTCCACGACATCTTTGGTCTCGAAAACGGGGAAAACGAGACGGGCAGAGAGTGCGTCATCTGCATGACGGATGCTCGCGACACAGCCGTATTGCCCTGCAGGCATCTTTGTCTTTGCGCTGCCTGTGCTGAAGAGCTCAGACAGCAATCCAAGAAATGCCCGATCTGCAGATCGAGTGAGTGGTTCCGGCTTTCGGGCCAATTTGTGCTTAACTCTCTGTTCATTTGATGCTTTTGATGCGATGCAGCGCATCAGCCATTTTTATTCGTTTAATGTGAAGATTTTTGTAAAGACAGAACAACACTTTAGCCACAACTTTGTTTCGTGTTTGCCACAACATACTCTTCAACTAATTGACTAAATTTTACAGCTGTAAAACACATGGTCGAGATCAAAATCGGAAAAGAAGGCAATCACACCAACGAAGATGTCACTAATGATGAAGATTTGACCATCATCAAGCCTCATCCTGAATTCGAGAGGACCTCTAAACCCATTTTGATGGAGTCTTGGACTCAGGATCACAGGGACCCGTTGTAAATAAATAAGTCCATTAATACCCTCGTCATCACGTCAATTTTGGCACATGATGGCGAACGAGATGACGTTTTAAGTTTTGGATTTTTTTGAACAAAAATACGAAGACGCACCAGCAACCAACCACAAATCGGAAAAGAAGGCAATCACACCAACGAAGATGTCACTAATGATGAAGATTTGACCATCATCAAGCCTCATCCTGAATTCGAGAGGACCTCTAAACCCATTTTGATGGAGTCTTGGACTCAGGATCACAGGGACCCGTTGTAAATAAATAAGTCCATTAATACCCTCGTCATCACGTCAATTTTGGCACATGATGGCGAACGAGATGACGTTTTAAGTTTTGGATTTTTTTGAACAAAAATACGAAGACGCACCAGCAACCAACCACAAAGAGATGCCAAGACCAGAGAAGAAGGGTGAGGATTTACCTGTGCAAGGACTGACCAGAGATGGCTGGTCCAACGAAGAGGAGGCCACCTCTACTTGCGGCTGCGGAGCAGTCCAAATGGTAGTCGTGAGTAGAATGCCAATCTACATTCTGAAGAACTAACATGAATCAGCCCTTGAAAGCCCCAGGATTAGTGAACACATTTGTATGCCACTGCGCCGACTGCCGAAAGATCTCTGCGTCCATGTTTGCAACAAATCTCACCACACTCGATATCGGAAAAGAAGGCAATCACACCAACGAAGATGTCACTAATGATGAAGATTTGACCATCATCAAGCCTCATCCTGAATTCGAGAGGACCTCTAAACCCATTTTGATGGAGTCTTGGACTCAGGATCACAGGGACCCGTTGTAAATAAATAAGTCCATTAATACCCTCGTCATCACGTCAATTTTGGCACATGATGGCGAACGAGATGACGTTTTAAGTTTTGGATTTTTTTGAACAAAAATACGAAGACGCACCAGCAACCAACCACAAAGAGATGCCAAGACCAGAGAAGAAGGGTGAGGATTTACCTGTGCAAGGACTGACCAGAGATGGCTGGTCCAACGAAGAGGAGGCCACCTCTACTTGCGGCTGCGGAGCAGTCCAAATGGTAGTCGTGAGTAGAATGCCAATCTACATTCTGAAGAACTAACATGAATCAGCCCTTGAAAGCCCCAGGATTAGTGAACACATTTGTATGCCACTGCGCCGACTGCCGAAAGATCTCGGCGTCCATGTTTGCAACAAATCTCACCACACTCAATTCGCACACCCGATTCACCCGTGGTGAAGACAATCTGACCATCTTTGCCCAATCACAAACGATCCCAACTGGCCGCAAGATGACCAATGCATTTTGCAAAACATGTGGAACCATCTTGTTTCGCTTTGGAGAAGTGGCCCCCGGCACAAGGTTCATGCGTGGTGGAACCATCGATGATCACACACTTCATGACACAGTTTTGAAACCTCAGGTCGAGCTGTTTACCGAACACCGTGCAGCCTGGGTTCTGCCCGTCGAAGGTGCTGAGCAGGCGCAAGGAATGGGAAACTTTGGCAAATAAATCATACATTGTAACATAACACAAATTTCCAAAATATTCTGTGGTTGTGATCATCTGTACAGACAGTCTCACTTGTTGCACTTTCGCAGGTGTGCAATCTTTCCATGGATTGGAGCACATAGAGGGTAAGACATCTAAAAATAATTCCTGGTTGTAGATGTCCATTCTCCATTCTGCTTCACAGAACTGTTCAACGAAGGGTTTCCTTCACCGAAAGAACCGCACAACATTTCTGAACAGACAAGGACATTCTTTCACCTGCAGCAGTCATCTATATCACAGATGCAAGAGCGAAGTGATACTTCGTGGAACTGCTGCAGATTTTGGTGCCGGGCAGGCCTCCTCATTTTCGTCCATGGGTGTGGATGGAGATTTGGAGGTCCTGCCCGGCCGCAATAAATTAAAATAAACGAGATATGTTGTACAAACACACGCACTTGCAGTGGAGTGTGTTGGTCTGAATATGTTTTGTTGTCTGTCAGTGGGAATTGTAGAGTTGGTGGTCTTGGCAGCTTTTTCAGCCTCCTCCTAAGATCGAGTGCAGGTCTGAGAGGCCCATTGCATTGAATTCGTGAAAGAGATCATATTATTATATCACAAAAACTGTCAGGAGGATGGATGACGCCAATCTCTGTTACTCTTCCACACGATATTTAGAGGCCATTAAAGAGCTAAATGAACCTTTTGAGAACTGACTATCCTTATAAAAATCTAAAAGAATTTGTTTGTCTGGCAGAGATAAATTTGTACAATCTAAAATTACCCCGCAGATCCGATCTGGATGATATCATCAAATCTCGCGAAGAAAGATCACTTGAGCATGCTGACTGAGATAGTTTGCCAGAGCATTGAGTATATGTTTGACAATCAGGAAAATGAGAAGATAAGTTGTCTACATTTTGGAGTCATGACATCTGCGAGTGTGTATCTCATCTCTTTGTTTCAAAGCACACGCTTCCGTCAACTGCTTTCCGATCAATCAGATGAGCACAAGGTGGGAGATCCTTCATTTCCGATGAGCAGAATCAAATACATACTTAGATCAACACGCATAGAGATTCCTGGAGATGCATTGGATGCGATTACTGCTTTTATGGAACCTGAGGAAACAGCCACTTTATCCTTTGTCTGTTGCTCCTGGTCCAGAGTCTTGGTGCATTTGATCCCATTACGTCAGCCATTCCACAATCCTTTGCCCATCCCCATCTGCTCTGAAGAATTAGTAGAATGGTGGGTGACAAACATGAGAGCTCCTTTCCCTATGGAGACGATTTCATTTGCCAGGGCAGGGTTTCTACAGATCTTGCAGTTGTTGGAAGACAGAGGACTGTTTTGGGACTGTCTCAGGTGCGCGATCGAGGCGGCGAGAGGAGGCCAACTCACCACACTCCAATGGATTTGGTCTTTATTCAGAGAAAGTATCGCCACACCAACTTTCCAGATGGAGATCATGCACGCGGCTGTGGCCGAGGAGAGCTGGGAGGTCACACGGTGGGCTCAAAGAGAGTGGTGGGGCGCAGAGGACACACTCGGGTCGATCATGTGTAATTTCCCCGCCCTCCATAGTGACTTGGACACGCTACAAACGGTGGTAAAGGAGAGCCCCAATCTCCTCAGCTCTCACGGTGTGTTGCAGAATGTCGCTCGCTCGGCCGCCGAAAACGGACGTCTACACATCCTCAAATGGTTACAGACTTTAGGAGTATATCCGTCTCGCTTGTCCATGGAGGTGGTGGTCAAGGCGGGTCAACTCGACGTGCTCGTGTTCTTGGAACAGACCGCACCAGACAGTTTCAATTGTGGTTACGTACCACTCTTATACACAGCTGCATCAGAGGGGCACCTAGAGGTGTTCCAATGGGTATATGATCGGGCAGTAAGCCGGGTGAAGGCGGGGAAGGAGCAGCCAGAGAGCAGAGGCCTCTGCTGTACTTACAAGATTCTCATGTATGTGGAAGAACAAAACCGAAACGCAGAATCGATCCACCTGTTCAAGCGAGAGGAGCTGTATCCAATCTCCACGGATTCTAAAGTGGTCAGACATATGCTGGAGCATGGTTACAGCACCGTCAACAGAGACACAGTGTGCCGAGCCTGTGAATTCGGTTGTATAGAAACTTTGGAGGTACTCAAAGAATGGAAAATGGAGTTCTGCAATAGGGCAATGCATATGGCAGCCTATAATGGGCACATAGCAGTGATGGTGTGGATGTATGCTCATCATATCTGGTCAGAGGAGGAGATTATGGGAGGGTTGGTCCGTGGGGGACACCTAAACATCCTCAATTACATGGTAGATAAGAGTATGCTACCTGCTGTCGTCCCAGATGGTATCTCGTTACACATCTCCTTTCACAGTGGAGTCCACCTGTACCATTGGTTACTGCATCACGGATGTGAGGACAAGGATCTGGCTGCTAAAGGCCTCGCTTGGAATACTACTGGACACCACGGACATTATTGTCTGCGGCCAGCGCGACAGGAGATGATTGAGTTTCTCATGAGAGAAGAGTTTGGGATGAGTGTGGAAGAGGTGAGGAGGGTTGTTCGGGGGAAAGAGAACATGACCAGTGTATACTCGAGCCATTTAATCAAGAAGAAATGTACAAAGCGTAAATGGGGTGAAATGTAACTGGCCGTTAAAGATTATATCTCAGAGACTGTCATGTTTGGGTCTATTTACTCAATAGATCACTGTGAGAGTGTAGTTTCTAGATGTTTGTGACCAAATTGTCTGTCTGAATCAAAACCTCAACTGGACAGGAGATATCTCTTCGGAAACAACAAATCAGCTATTTTACGATGGAACATATATCCCACTGAGACAACAAAACATATTCAGACCAACACACTCCACTGCAAGTGCGTGTGTTTGTACAACATATCTCGTTTATTTTAATTTATTGCGGCCGGGCAGGACCTCCAAATTTCCATCCACACCCATGGACGAAAATGAGGAGGCCTGCCCGGCACCAAAATCTGCAGCAGCTCCACGAAGTATCACCTCGCTCTTGCATCTGTGATATAGATGACTGCTGCAGGTGAAAGAATGTCCTTGTCTGCTCAGAAATGTTGTGCGGTTCTTTCGGTGAAGGAAACCCTTCGTTGAACAGTTCTGTGAAGCAGAATGGAGAA
>MZNV01000577.1:0-11538 GCA_002081555.1 Protostelium mycophagum | reverse complement strand
TCCCAGAAATATAAGTTTGTCTCGGCTTTGTCGACATACACGTCACTCATAACGGCAATAAACTGTCAGTAGTGAGTCGAGGTCAGCGATGATGTGTTGACTCACCATATTCATCAGCGCGATTCATGTAAAAATTCCATATATATCGAAAACGTGTTAAAAAACCATTTTGACCATTTTCCCCATGACCACTGACAAGTGTTGGAATCCAACAGATGACCGTCTGCCATCACATCTGGTACTGGCATCGAAGAGGTTAGGACGACGGCTGACTTGCCATAGGTCACCTTGATTGTGGATGTGGACAGTGTGGCCATAATGATGTTCATGTCAATTGTAAGGATATTTCTGAGATTAGGTAAGGTAACCTAATCAACACATCATCTGCTGAACCTTGATCGCACTCGTGGCTTTGAATGTTTTCATCATGGAGATGTCATGTATGACAGATTTAAGATGTCACAAACGAAGGAACCGCAGATTCCCTGCATTTATTTCAAATTCAGAAATGGATGCGTACAAGGATGCACTTGACAGGGAACTGAGGAGCAGAAATTTGGATATGGCGACATCAGCAACTTCGAGAAGAGCGGTTGTGGCTTGCGTTGCATGCAGAAGAGGACACACTGCTTGCGACATAAGTAAGTGATTATTTCCAATTTGTGCTCAATCGATAAGATAGACCTTGCCATCGATGCCTCGCGAAGGGTATAGAGTGTAGAGAAGTTGATGCCAATTCAAATCTGCCAAAAAAACGAAGGAACTACGGTTATCATGAGGGTTCATCTTCTTTTAGAGAGGTTGGTTTGCATTTAAAAGCTCATGACACCGACATATCGCAGACGATTAACACGATCAATGAGTATGCTGACAATCAACTTCCTGATAATTTCACATATCCCAATGGAATTCAGAATCAGTACGCCACTGATCAAAATTATGGTGTCCTCTTTACTCCAGAATTAATGTCTGAGGATGTCACACAAGGAACCGAGACACAAACTCTTCAGATGGAACCAATCGATCCACCATCTCTATACATCAGAGATGAGTTTCTATTACATAATTTAGTGGAATTATGCAAATTAAAGTGAGTTCCCTCTTCAATTTTCTGAGCCTCACCTCATATTTTATTTAGAGGGATAGACATTACTACCCATATGAGAGATCATTTAAAGTTGAATGAGAGAGTCCAAGCTCTTCGAAAATTTACAACACCAGAACAGAGAGCCTCTTTAGCCTCTCATTTCCAAGAACAGTTACGATTAATATCTGCTGGAGTTGATCTCCTCGAGCTGCCGGTGCTCATCTACGAGAAATCAGGGATCGTTCATTATTGCAATGAGGCATTCAGAAAAGTAACTTTATTAATGAACTGAAATAACTCTCTATTTACAACGTTGTAGATGGCAAACTGGCGTGCCGCAACACCTACAAATCTCCACGACTTGGCGATTTTCCAGCTCACAGACCCGGAGACTTTGTTTTGGTTTCACCAAAAACTCCCCTCCATCTTCACTGATCCAACTGTAACTTCTTTAAGCAGGGAAAATGTTGGCATGAGCAGGTGAGTGAGCATCTACAATGTTGTAAAATGACAAGTCTCGAATGTTGGGTCATTTTACGAACGGTATTTTGGTGTGGTGAATGTTTTGTTATTTTCATTTAGAGGTGCAAGATGATGTGCCGCTGATATTGTGACTGTACAAGTGATTGTAGATGCAGTTGACTTACTGTCTCAAGGTTTGGAGATGAAGAGACAGAATATGTTCGAGGGACCGGACATCTCACAATCAAGAGAGACATCTTTGGTCTCCCTTCTTTATACATCCTCAGCTTGATTGTTGTGGATAAAACAGAAGCTTGAATGAATCACCTATTCTATTCCACAACTTGTTGCACGTTGTCATTGATCCCTCAACACAATAGATCCTAACATCAACTTGATCTTCTAATGTCTAAATGCATCCTATGTGCTGATAAAGAATCCAAACATGTTAAGCTTTTACGGTATGATAACGTAAAATCCACCCTTAGATTCTATTCACATTTTGATCACGAGCATTTCAAAAATAATAAAACTTGCCTTTTCGCAAAGAATGTTTACCAACTACAACGAGATAAATCGAACGAGCAAGCCATTTTTTGTTTGAATATGAGTCAATACCAAGAATTCCAAGCACGGCATAAGATACCTCCTGTAACATTCGCCAGAAACACTTCACTGGGGTTATAGAGGTGAATTACATTTCTTCCGTTAAATCCCGATGATTTGCGAATAAGGCACGAGTTCCGGAAGTGTATTTGTTGTGTTCTTCCCTCCACAAATAAAACAACAACACAACCTCACGATGTGTGGAATGAACGCTTTAACCCCAGGAAACCTCCTCTTGGCCGGACTCCTCGTACCGCTTGCTTTGGCGGCACAGGCACGCAATGCTGGCGCATCTGCTTGTAAAGAGTGGGCAGAAGCAGCCCGAGAAGCAAGGATCTTTCACGTGGCAAAAAGAACTGATCAGAGAGTGGTCGAGGAGGAGGGATCTCGCCCGGACTCCGATGTTGGAGAGACCGTTTGAAATGAATGAAAGTTTGGGATGGCAAACCTGTTCATAAATTGAGCTCCATTTTAATCATCCATCTTCATCCAACACACCTCAACGACAAGATCAGGTTTGAAAGAAGCGAAATCCTCGAGTTTCTCCAGGATGAGATGATTGGCAATGGCTGGCTTTGTGCATTGAGTAATCTTCTCCTTTGATCTGTTCCACACAAAGACTAACTCGAAGCGGCTCTGAAGTACTTCGTCTGTGAGAAGAGCTTTCGCCAGGTATTGCCCTTCATCACGTCACAATCCTGAATAGGGTATGGATCATTGTGTATACCTAGTTCTCCAAAACCAACAAGTCCAACTCTCTGCTTGATGACGCTCATGTTTGATGTTGATTGTTCACTTCGCCTTTACGCTTTTGTTCATAAGGACTCTACAACCAGTTCCATCACGATTCGATTTTCAATTTAATGAACAACACACACGGAATGATGAATCCGGGAGGCTTGAATCCGCCTCTAAACGCTCCTCATCCTCAGGGAAATCCTCCTCCCAATCAGCAGGCTGGACAACGTCTGAAAGCGATGCTGGAGAAGATGACAAAAGGAGAGAAGGTTTTTCGGGCCGCGACACAGCTGCACTGCCAAGAGAGAAGCACTAATCGAGGAGGAATGCAGGTAGTTCAATTCTGTTGATTGAAATCAACAATCCAATCTTTGAAATTAAATCGCTCAGACGGTTTGTGGCTGTGAAGGATGGAGGAAGAACGGGCCAACAGCTGTCCCAGGCCAGCCTGGACAAGCCGCTGTCTCGCAGAGCACAGATTGTGGAAATTGTAAACATAGTGTATTGAGTCACGGCATCTCTTTATTGAAACACGACGAGTTGGACAGGTAATCTCTCACAAATGATCACAACATGTGATGATGATTGATCTGGTGTTTCATACTCAAATATAGAATGGAAGTGTGGAATACCTCTGGAATATTTTTTCTCTGGCATCATATAACAGATCAACATCCATAACACAGATGTTTCACAATTCCATACACCATTTCTGATCATTTCAGAATCGTGATCTTGGCCATTCAAATGGAACAGCACATGGCAGAAGCACAGCGCGTGCACGCCACCGATCTGGCCAAACACGCGAAGCACATGGAAATCATCAAGCAGATCAAAAACACATTAAAGAATCCACTCGCATATTTAAGAAAGGACAAACAGAATGTGCAGGTGATCATCACTAAATTTAAAATTATTTTTCTCCATCTAAATGCAAAAAAAGTGAAAATATTTTCACCCGTTTTATATTTGAAATATTCTAAAAATAGAAGAAATAATGAGTTGTAGATGATGGGACCGGGGCACCCTGGGGCAATGAATAATGTTATGTTGGGTCAGAACGGACATCCACAACAGAAAGTGGACCACCAAAAGGCGGCAGAAGTACTGGGTGTCCCCCCGTTTGACAAGCCTTCCATCTCCCAGGTATGATATCGCATCGTGACGTCATGACATTACGTGACCCGTTGGTACAGTCCAAGCATGATTTTTCTGTTGTAGAATCCTACATGCCTCTGCGGCAGAGCCGCAGCATATAATCACCAATGTAGAATCATTGAGGATAATATAATATAATGTTATTGAAGACAATATATAATATAATAATATAATATTATTACTGCTGTTATACTGCAGAATAGAATTTCTATTGTACTAGAAGTATACAACTGTAGAATCACCAACACAATTCTGCGGCAGAGCCCAGCATAAATAAGATATCTCATTCTGGCGTACATGACATCTTATCGTTGTAGATCATGGTTAGTTTTGTAGAATACCGATACCCCCCGGAACACCCCAAGAGGCCCATGGCGGAGAATATGCTCAAGTTCTTCATTGCTACTATAAATAGAATGGAGCTGACACCCCCCACACAGCATGTGACGTCATCGTTTGAACCACCGACAGGGGACAAGATGTACCAATTGATGTGGAAGAGGTGAAGTAATCTTCGAATTTTCATCAGAATTTCTGGGAATTTTGGGGATGTGAAAATACGAAATATCACGAAAATTCTCTGAAAATTCTTGTTCATGGAATACAGATGGAAGTTCTATTGTAGAGTGACACCAGACAATGTCCATAAATTATCGGATATATTTGGTAAAGGTACTCTCCGATTTGTACTCAATCAGGTATGTCTGTATCACCATCTTATCTTATTTCTAGTAATACATAATTATATTTAATTCACCATTCAATTAAAAACACCAATGAATACCATTATAAAATGTGTATTTAAATTGAGAATTTAAAAATAGACAAAAAATACAAAAAGTAAAAAAAAAAGTACAAAAAAAATACAAAAAAAAGTACAAAAAAAATACAAAAAAATACAAAAAAAAGGACAAAAAAAGTACGAAAAAAGTACAAAAAAATAAAGTGAAAATTAATCTGAATAAAATTTCCAGCCGCAAATAAAGGATTACCTCGCCAAGTTGAAAGGACAAAGCCCAGATATAGACGCATTCGTTCCTGAGTTTTTCGGGGAATTGGAGAGGGAGCTGAGTAATGACATGTCTGTCATTCTACAACAGCATTATTATGAGACTGTCACTATGACCAAGGTGAAGATTTAAAATTAAATAATTATGAAATTTAAAAACAGTACCTCTAAAAAAAATAATAATAATATTTTAAAATAATAAAATAATCATCGAGTTTTGCTGCAATTCAAATATTCTGCAAAAAACAATAAATATATTAAAAAGAAATTTTTTGCAGTACAAGGTTTTGTGATCATGACATTCTTCATGATATCATGATATCTGATGAGGACAGCCCGATGTGCCACAACAGATTGCCAATAATATGATGCACAGTAATATTCAAAACCAGAGGAAGAGACGGGGTGCCGAAATGACACAACCGCCTGTACCTCTCAATCAAATAAAACGGCAGAGGGGTGACGGTAAGTCTTGTGATGTCATGGTGTGATGTCGCGAGAGAGTTCTGGCATTGTAGATGGGGTTATTGAGCTGTAACAGGTGCGGCGTCTTTTGGACAGGCGGTTGTTCCCGCAAATGGACACGGTAATAACGGTGAAGCCGAGAATCACCAAATCTTGGGACCAGAGGTGAGACACCCAGCGGCTCAATTATTCGTGCCAGATATTTTTCGGTGTACATAGTACGAATTTTCACCGAAAATTCCAGCCCGGGGTCACATTGGACGTCAAGTCAAGGGATGAGAAGGCGAGGGCAGAGAAGGCACAAGGCATCATCAAGTTTGAAGTGTTTGCAAACGACAAGAACACCACACACATGATTTGGCTTACCCTCTTAAAGAATATATTTTCAAAACAACTGCCAAAGATGCCAAAGGACTATATCGTCAGATTAGTCTTTGACAGGAACCACAGGTGAAATTTCGATGAAATTTCGACGAAAAATGATCCGTCTACAACGTTGTAGATCTCTGGCTCTGGTGAAGGGGGAGAATCGAGATGTCATAGGAGGTATCTCATTCAGACCCTTCAAATCACAAGGATTCCTGGAAATCGCATTTTGTGCCATCACAGCGAGCGAGCAGGTGCCAAACATATTTTTTAAATTTTAAAAATTTCAAAAATTTCAACAAAAATTTCAATAAAAATTTCAATAAAAATTCATTTTAATAAAACAAAAAATATTGATCTAAAAATAGGTCCGGGGATATGGTAGTATTCTGATGAATCACCTGAAGGAGCACGCCCAGAAGGAGGGTATTTATAGGTTTCTCACATACGCTGACAACTATGCGATCGGCTATTTCAAAAAGCAGGTGTGTTATTTTCACGGAATTTTGGTTTTATTGAAATGAAACAGGGATTCACCAAGACGATATCTCTGGAAAAAAGGTGAGACGTCATATCTGTAAAATGGAATTTTCGTGTGAAAATTATAATGTTCTGATGGAAATAGTAAATGGCAAGGTTATATAAAGGATTACGATGGTGGAACTCTCATGGAGTGTCATATACAGCCAAATATAGACTACCTGAACGTGAGCTAAAATAGCATATGTCATCTACAACTACGTTTACAACGACTCGTTATTGTGCTCAATCCACTGACGAACAAAATCATCCCATTCTTTTCAGAATTTTCACAGAAAAATAAGCTCATCTACAACCTGCCAACCCCAGACAGATCCCCAACATGGTGAAGATGCAGAGGAAATGCATAGACGACAAGATCAAAGGGATATCACAATCACACATCCGGCATAAAGGAGGCCTAGACGCATACAGAGATGAGCGTGGCCTCGTAAAAATCCACGAGATTCCTGGAATCAGAGAGTCCGGCTGGACGCCCCCCGTCATCAGGTGATTTTTGGCGGGAGATTTTGGCGGGAGATTTTCGGCGGGAAAATTAAGAGCGTACAGTTCGGAGGAGATGGAATGGTTGAATCGTGAAATGATGAACTGTATACATCGTCTTAAAGAGCACGGCTCGTCTTGGCCATTTCTAGAACCTGTCAACAGAGAAGAAGTCCCAGACTATTACCAAATCATCACCGATCCTGTCGGTAAGCATTCGTTACATCCTTAAGGGTGATCTCCTGACGTATTGTGATTTTCCACGAATTTTCTGATCCAAAAATAGATCTCGAAATGATTGAAAGACGTGTGAAGCGCGGGAATTACTACATCACAAAGGAAATATTCCTCGCAGATATAAGGAGGATGTGCGACAACTGCAGAGTATACAACCGCGAGGACACGGACTATTACAAGTGATATTCCACAACATTTTATTCTATTCATGCAAATATAAAGTCCACAAACCTTTAGACATTCGTAGAAACTTACGATTCAGGTGTGCAAATGAGATAGAGAACGAGTTTGTGAAGAAGGACAAGTATTTCCAGAACCCACCCCAACCAAACTGGAGATAAAAGCTATAAATAGTTATTTATGGTTCTATTCATATGTTGCCATCTATGTCCAAAATATTTGTGAGAGTACATAAAAACCATCAATTTACACAGGAATTTCTGGCCAGAGGAACGTCTTTATCGGACTAATTTTGGGCTGTGGTAGCGAGGTGCTTGAGCCACGCAGCGTGTGCCTTGACTTGCTTCTCGTATCTGTCCTTCAGCTTCTTCATAGGCCCCTTGCCGATCTCTTTTCCTTCAGCATCGTGTGTGGGAATTCCCTTGAAATTTCAGTTGGTTTCGACGCGTTGTAGATTGTGGTACGAATTACACTTTTATTTCTGTGAATCATGGAGACAATTTTTGGTACCAATCACACCGTGTTATTCTTGATGATGGCAGCGAAGCCTGTTGAAATACACTGTTGTAGATGGAAAATAGAATACCTGCTCGTCAAACTTGGAGTACTTGTCGTTCTCCAATGAAAAGAGTTGGTTCGGTGGCGTCTTTCCTTCCGCAAGCTTCGCCAACTTCTCAGCGGCAACCTTCTCCTTTTGCCTCTGCTTTGCCAACTCCGCCTGTAAAAATAAATCCACATCTACAACGAGGAAATGTTTGCATCTACAACGAGGATTTTGAGTTGCGTCTACAACACGTTTTTTACTTCATTTTGTCATTATTTTTAATGTTGCAGAAATATGTGAAAGAATAATTTCAATGCACAATTATGGTTTTGTAAAAGATTTCTGCACTATAACGAACCATTTTTGCAACCTGAGACACAATCTACAACTCGACAACCCACTCCACGAGAAACTTCACGGTAACGAACCGTGTTAACACGTCGACATGAAAAATCACCTCTTTCTTCTGAGCGATCTCCTTCATCAGTACAGAAGCATCGTCAAAAGACCAAGTGGACCCAGTGGGCCCCCCGTCTGTAAGTCTGAAACCCAGAGGGGGTAAGACCTCATCACGTACCGAGTCGCAGACCTTCATCACGGCGGACATGTCTGACACTTGGTGAGTGCGAAATTCCGATGAAATTTCGGAGAAATCCCTACCGGTGCGGGCGGCGGCACGGACATTGTTTCGGAAATTTACAAATGCATCAATTACAGGTTTAGACGCATTGTCAGACTAATAAAAGTCAAAAAAAATTAGAATGTTGAAATTGTCGTTGTAGATGGATCACCTCTACAACGGCATAACCGATGGTGTCATCAGGAATCAGTCCAAAAATCTGGATAAATTAATTAAAATAAATAATAAATAAATATATTAATAAAAATAAACAAAATTATAGAAAATATATATATAAATATATAAAAATATAAATAAATAGATAACAGCCCACCTTGAAGATGAAAGTGACGTATTTGGCAGCTGCGCTGACCAGGTACATTCTTGGCTCGTTGTTTTGGCTCAAATAACTATTCACCGAATTGACGAGCGCTAAGAGCGCCTTCATGGCATCGGCAGTGTTAAAATTGTCTGAGAGGAATTCGTGGACAGATTTTTTGGTCTGCTTGAGACTGTGCCACGTCAGAGGAAAAGTCGTCGAAAATTCAAATAATTGAAAAATCATTAAAAAATAATTAAAATAATTGAAAAAATCATTAAAAAATAATAATAAAAGAAGCACTCACGTGTCATCAAGAGCCTTTTCAGCGTCAGTCCATTTCTGGTTCTTTGGATCGGCACTCTTCAGCAATCCGTTCACATTGAAGAAGAAGTTCTTGAAGGTATTCTCGGTGATGATGGCCTCACTCATCGTGTTCTCACCATAGTTCATCACGCTGTCATACTTGTGCAGTAAGAAGAGGGTTCTGAGCTGCCTGGCAGAATAGGCGGTGAGTGCTCCTTTTATGGTGATGAAGTTCTTGAGTGATTTGGACATCTTTAGACCCTCGATGTGGAGATGACCTGCGTGGATGAAGTAATCGATCCACTGATGGTTCTGGTGGAAGGCCTGGTTTTTTTAATTTCACAATTGGTTTCATTGACATCAAATTCAACTTCAAATTTAAATTTCGTAAAAATTCAAATTTAAAATATTCGAAATTTCCAGGAATTTCTGTTATCACCTCTGATTGTGCAATCTCATTGTCATGATGAGGGAACTTGAGATCCTCTCCTCCCGAGTGTATGTCTATTGTAGATCCTAACAGCTCTGAAGCCATCGCCGAGCACTCTATGTGCCAGCCAGGTCTACCTTTACCCCAAGGTGAATCCCATTCAGGCTCCTTCTCTTTAGATTTCTTCCACAATGCAAAGTCGTTGGGTGACTTCTTGTCGGCTGAGCCGACGCTGAGAGACCCCTCTCCTGATTCAGATTAGTCATTCTCATCACATTTCATCTCTCATTCTAAGAAATGGGAGATCGACGATGCCATTTTATTTTTAAAATATATTGAAAATTGATTATAGAGATTATTTAATTATTGTCTAAACAATAAATAGTCGTGAAAAGTTTACCTTCTGCGTTCAACTCTGCGTTACCATAGTGAGAAGGCTCCAGCTTTGCGTAGTAGTATCCTTTAGCCATGAAGTTATCCACGCTGAAGTAGACAGAGCCGTTGCTCTCGTATGCAAAGCCGTTGTCGATGATCTTCTGCACAAAGGAAACGATTTCGGGGATGTATTCGCTCACACGTGTTAAAGCATCTGGTTCTTGGACCTTAAGAGGTTAAAATTTTATTAGGTTAAAGAGGAAGAAAGGGCAGCCTGCAAAGCAGAAACATTGTTGAGGAAATGTATGATCATGTCAAAACGGAATCAAGAATGTGTGATCACTTCTGCAGAACACTTCTGAAAACTCTGCCAAGATGAAGGTAGAGCAATAGAAAATAGTAATCCAAGTGCTAAGAACAACTGTGATCGAAGAATGACTGTGACTCACACCAAGGGCTTTCATATCTTCCAAGAAATCATCTTCCCATTTTCTGGCAAATTCTGTGAACGGCATATTCTGCTCGTTTGACCTGCGCACAGTCAATCTTTTTGATGATCGAAGTTATAATGACCTCTTGATGATCTTATCGTCCACGTCAGTAATGTTCATCACCAAACGGACTCTGTAGCCGAAATAATTGGACAGAATCCTTCTGACTATATCTGAACCGACATAATTTCTGGCATGACCAATGTGAGAAGAGTCATATACAGTTGGGCCACAGATGTACCAGGACACATCTCTTCCATTGCGCGAAACGAAAGGTACCTGATTCAATCAGAATTAATGTGATCTCATATCACTGTTGTTACCTTTGATTTGGTAAGAGAGTTGTAAACCTTCAAATCAGAAAGAGGTGTTCCCTCTGGTTGTTGCCATGTGGGTGCTTGTCTTTTACAGGATATTTGGGGTGCAAGGTTGGAGATTGATAATACCATTTTAATACATTAGCAAAGTATGCATCAGTTTTATTTGCTTTACAAATGGCATTGTCGAGTTGTTTGTGTGGTAACACTGGGTCATACAGTTTTGGTGGTGTGAAATACACATTTTTTGAGGTTAATCTTCATTTTCTTGTCGATCACACGTTGCAATACGGCTCTAACATGCTGTACATGTTCACAACAGAAATTACGCTTCTTTTGTCTTTGTTTGCGATATTCTCCTTGTCTATCTTATCTGTTTGTCTGTTGCACAATTGGGCAGCTTGCATTTCTATGAAGCCCGGTCCATTTCAAAATATTTGCTGATGAGGGTGAACAGTGGTTCAAACATGTTTCAATTTTGAATCTATCTATCAACGACGCGTATTTGGTCAGGTCGTGATGATAGAATAGAATTGTGGTTTTGAAAATGATGTCTTACTGCAGCCCAGGCCACCGTGTTACGTAAATTCGTTGTTATTGAGATTTCCGCAGAGTTCTTTTCACCACACACAACAACATATGGTTCAAATGGACTGGAAGAAAGTGAAGGAGAGATCCAAAGCGTTTCTATATAGCTGGATCCGCCGTCACCTTCTCGGCACACTCATCACATCCATTGTACTCTTTATGATCTTAGGACTTCATGCTTCTTTCTTAAGTAACTTCAAGAATCACATAGACATATC
>MZNV01000576.1:0-18566 GCA_002081555.1 Protostelium mycophagum | reverse complement strand
AAAAGGACGTGTACTGGTTAGTGCAAATCAAGGAAGGAGATGAGTGAAAAAACGCTTTTTGTACACATTATGGGCTGTTCAAATATCTGATAATGCCTTTTGGTCTGACAAATGCACCTAGTAATTTTCAGGCTCATGTCAACAGGTGTTTTAATGACCTGCTTGACAAGTTTGTACTCATCTATTTAGATGATTTTTTAATTTATAGTAACAATGCCATTGCACAAGACAGGTATAACCAAGTGGGGCCATTGGAACTCAAGGAAAAGACCTAAAGAAAGAGGAGGAAAGAACTTGACAAAGACAACTACTCGTGAGAGGGGTCCACTTCAAGTGGTTTTTATTAAAACAATTCATCCTGAGAAGCGAGTTGTTGGGAGTTGATAGCAGCTCAAAATGAAATCATCAAGTAGATAAAGACGATATGTCGATGGTACAAAATTTATGTGCGTCCTCAAAATGTGGCCGTGTGCCAAGGTCTAATTACAATTCCTATGTACATTATGCTCTCCTATGTCATCGTTGGCTTGCCCAGCTTCAAGTGGACTTGTCCGTTGAAAAAGTCTGTATTTAAAAAGGTGTCTAATACGGGCGATTTCCGTCTGATCTCCTGTGGCTTTTCTTTCGACTTCAGATTCTTTAAACTGATGAAGGTTTGGAGAGAGATGTTGGATCCTATAGAGGACAAGTCTGAGAAGGAGCCCTGTGGCGAAAGGCAGGGAGAATTGATGATGGGTAGTTCTGATGTGGAAAGAGATGATTGTGATCCGAGGGCGAGAGATAGATTGGAGCTGATGGAGAGGGAGCCGTTTGAGCCGAGGTTGTTGAAGATAGAGGAGTTACTTCCAATAGAGAGGGAGCTGTTGGAGCCGATGAAGACCGAAGAATTTGAACCGCTGTTGTTGGCGAGAGCGGCCATGGACCACCTTGGAGCTCTGGCTCGGAGACCTATCTTCCTCTCTGTCATGAAATGTCTGTAGGGGATCGGTGTGATCAATGTGTCTTCTGATTGTCGGAGGTTGTTCGTCTCTAATGGTTGTTCTTCTTGTTCCTCTGGTGTGGTGCACCTTCTCTTAATGTCCTGGAGCTGAGACTCTTGCAACAAATTCGAGTTTAGAACCTGGAAGTTTGTCAGCTCTACACTTTGGACACGAGATGGAGTCTCACCTTCTTCTTGAGATCTTCATCGCTGATGTTTTCGAATCGGATGAGCTCTATTAGGGGTGAAGCCATCACTCTCATTGGCTGGAAGGTTCCGCTAGAGTGGCAGTGTCCCTTGTCCCAATCCAAGCTCCTCCTCGATGGTGAGCCGGTTCTCGTTGGAAACTTCTGAAATAGAATGAGACCGTTTTGTACATCTTCATTCGACGCACCTTTTGAAGTTGATGGTAAGCCCATTTCTGAGCCGCTATAAATAATTTAATCTCAGAAGTGCGGTTCAGAGCCCGCGAGAGGACGGCGGTGGCCATATCTATGGGAAGAGCGCAGAAGGATTGTTCATTGGAGATCAGATTCTTCTCATCGAAAACCTTGCGAGTGTCAGTACGAATACAGATTCCTCATAGGGAAGGATATCAAATGAAGATGGTGAATACCACACCTGATCGGCAAAATGTTCTATTCTCTCGAGGCAAGTTGATTGGAGGATGTCTATCTTGGCGCTTGCCGCAAATGCATAGACTCCGCACACAGTCGTAGGTGTGATTATTGTGGAGAGGCAGAAGTGCTCTGCAAACAGATCCACAAGGCGGCTGATTCCCAATCTGACAGATAACATCGCAAATGGAATGATGTCCTGCTCTTGGAGGTCGATGGCATGTCCATGAAGGTGATGTATCATCAATCTAAAGAGGTCGCTGTTCTCCTCTGTTTCTATAATCGCCACTTCGAATTGTCTCGATCCACAAATTAGGTTGTGGAAATTTCTCTGCAAAGCTGAGTTCCTCAGGCAGATGTCGTTCATAGTTGGTGACTGAAGGCATATGACACCGCAATTGCCATCCACATAATCGTCGGCCTCTTTTCTATTGAATAGAAATCGTATATTGTAAGGATAACTCTTCTTCGCTGTCTTAATATCGTGGTAGAGGCTTCTGTCCTCTTCACGAAAGGTGACGTGAAACATGATTGTTCTTCTGTGTCGATCGTTTTGTGGGGTTGTTCCAAGCTATCATTCTCCGGGTCCTGAGACCGCCTTAATCATGAATTTGATACAAATCTACTCGAATTTTCCATCCAACATCGCGATCACTCCGATGTCCCCCGATCTGAAAGCTACCAAAGTTTGCGAAGGCTTCCTCTATATTTCCGGATGAATACGCATCAACACTTGGACCACTCTATGATGAACAATCAAAATGTAAATCAAAATCAAATAAATCTTTTCTGCAGATTTTTAGTGGGCAATACTGAGAGAAATTGATGGCGACTAAAAATAGGATGAATTTTGTAAAAATATTGCATAAAGTTTATTTCATGTCCGTGCGAGACTGTTCTTCACTTGTTCTCCAACTTTGAAAAGTAAGGGTGTTGCAATGCCTTGTGGGCAGTGATGCGCTGGGCTGGGTCGTACTGCAACATCTTCTGTAGAAATGTTATGACAGCACCATATATATATAGTCTTACGTTAAGAATGTCGTATCCTTCTTCGTCAAGGCCAGTCACGATCTGAGTCAGTTTTTGAGGGGGATACAAAGGAAAGTCGGGCTGAGATTTCTCAGAATACTCCATCTACAATGATGTAAATTACCTTGTAGTCGGGAAGCTCGACGATGGAAGGCCATGTCTTCTCATTTGGTGTGCCGAGGATCTTGAAGATTCTCAAGAGCTGATCAGAGGCACTTGTGCCGGGGAACAACGGCCGACCCGTGGACATCTCTAAGTTGGTTTCAATGGAATGTAAAGTTACTTGAGAGATTAAAGAGGATGACGTCACCTGCTAAAATACAACCGGCGGACCAGATGTCTATGGGTGTGGAATATTTACGACTGCCCATGAGAACATCAGGGGCTCTGTACCACAGAGTCACCACCTACAGAGGATGAGCTCGCTTGTCAGCGTAAGTTGGTCATCACCTCGTGAGAGTAGCTTCTCACTGGAATACCAAAAGCTCTGGCCAGACCAAAGTCAGCCAATTTGAGTTCTCCCTTCTGTGTAGAGTTGAGTGAATGAATAAATCAATGTGAGCGACGTTTCTCACCTTGTTGATGAGGAGGTTTTGGGGTTTCAGATCTCTGTGAAGAACACGATGATCGTGACAGAAGGCAATACCCTTCAAGAGCTGGTAGAGGAAAGACTAAAATTTGGTGAGGAATAGTTACTTAGAAAGAGATGTCACCTTCATTGCAGTCCGGGGGATGATGCCTCCACATTCATCGAGATACTTCTTGAGATCCTGGTCGAGGTATTCGAACACGAGAGTCAACTTCTTCTCGGTGTGGACAACATCATACAGTCTGAAAGACATTTGGTGACCGTCATAAAATTCAACTTTCTACTCACCTAACAATGTTGTTATGCTTGAGCTCCTTAAGAAGAGATATCTCTCTTATAGCCGTGCAGGGGACCCCTTCATCTTCAGAGTCTAAACGGATTCGCTTCAAAGCCACGATCTCTCCATTCTCCTTATTCTTGGCTTTATAGACGATTCCATAGGTACCCTCTCCAAGTTTGTCTATCTTCGTGTATTTCTCCATCTTTATGTGTGTATTCTTTGATTAATGCAAAGAGCTGTGCTCTGTAGAATACAATCTACTGACGGTTGTTCGTGCGTGTGGTTTGCTCCTCTTAAGATGGTACGCGCTTGGGGATCAGATCCTCTTCAGCGATTTATTATTTTTCTCCAGCCTTCCAGCTCGGTTTTCGCTCAGTTCTACACGTGTCCAAACATACGAAATACGATCCTTTCTGAGGAGGACAAAGGACGAGCGCCACACCAAGGAAAATATAAATAATATGAATTAAAATGTCTTTGCTTTATGTGTGTCGCGGCCTCCTCTCATCGTGCTGTTTGAGAAGCTTTGTAACAATGACACTGCAGTGACGGTGTCGCGTCACATCAAGGACATAATGCTTGATAATCATTCATCGCTGCTCTTCTTCTTCTTGTTGCTCTTCTTACTATTCGTTGTTTTTTGTATCTTAGAGGGTCTTGCAGCGGGAGGCTCCTCCTCTGCGTTCCTCAACAACAATCCGAGAACAGAAGATGTTCCGAGACTATGAACTCACCTTGCGAATGGCTCACAGAAAGACTGTCCCCATCTGGTTTCATGTCTGTATACTGTTGATGTTAGGAAACCTGAACATGAAAGGTGATTATGATCCCACCTTCAAAGCCGAGACCGATGATAATGAGAATAGTCTATCAGATTCCTTATATTTCTGCGGTCGTTTGAGCGCACCACTTCGAGCTGAGAGGTAGGAGTCCCAACCTACGATGATATTGCCCAAATTTCGAGTATCATGTAAGTATGAGCCTTCAAGAGCATAGATCTGCCTCTCTAGACTTGCAAGTCTCTCTTCTGTGCTCTTTCTTTTCTCCGCTAATCGATTTAATTCTGCAGTGACCTCTTTAGGAGTTCTGAGATTTTCGACAACACTACATTTATGAGATAATTTGGTTTGGCCCTTCTCACGTCTCAAAGCCAGGAGCGAGAGGGCTCGCCGTCTCCATTTAGAGGATGATTAATGCGCTTGTAGATGATAAATTCGAAAAGTTTCAACGGCTCTTTTGTCCGAACCACAACACCCTCACCACCCCACTCCTCCCCAATGTCTATTTTGGGAACGAACCGCAGTACAATATCCAAGGCCACTACAGATAATAAACACAACAGCGCCATATTTAAAGGCAACCAAAACGAATTCGATCGTCATCAGAACAAAGTGACAAGACAAAGTGGGGATTTATGGTGACGGTGCCATGTATGAGAGAGGGTCAGTCTGGAATTTAGTGATAAAAAGCTGTTACGCTGGAGTCTGTTGGTTGTTTGGTTGTTTGTTTCGGTTGAGATATCGCGAAATGGGGCTGCGACAGTTGGAACATCGGACAGATCTCGAAGAGTCTTGACATGACGACTCAAGAACTGTTGGAGGAAAATCACCAACTTCAATTGCAACTGAGTCAACTACGCGATGAACAAGACAGAATAAGACACCGCCTCGCGGTATGAAGAATTACATGAACTTCTAGTGTTGACTAATTAAACGCCACCGTAACAAACACACTACTCTTACAATATTATATATATTCCGACTACTTGTGACTTTGTTTAAGACAGAAGAATGTTTGACATTTAACATCACCAATCTCCTCACAGGAATTCATCTACCAGAATCAGATGGAACAAGACTTTTTAGACTCTCGGATAAGGGTAGTTAGACAACAGCTTCAAGGATTCCAAGACGAGATCATAAAAGCCCGCAAGAGGGCAGACAGTGTTCCAGATTCTGGAGACAATCTTCAATACGATGAATCCGGAGAAATCAAGGTGAGTGCATGCATACATACCGTCGTGTAGATAATGCCGATGATTTGAAATTTAGTGCAGAATTAATGTCATACAGGCCGCCACAAAAGAGAGGCTCATCGAAACTATATATCTTACAGAAGCCAACAAAGATAGCAAGGATTTCCCCTCGACATTCTTACTAACATATCGTTACTTCGCCACACCGAGAGAGGTCATCTCTCTCTTTTCCGATGGTTATAACAGAGAAGCACCTTCTGTTACTGCCACTAATCCTCAGTTATTGGCAATCCACATCAAGTAGGAATTGTCATGTTTGATTTGTCGGCTAATCTTTTCTAACAACAACAGGGCCGTTGGCTTTTTAAAAAAATGGGTGGAATCTTTCTTCGATGATTTCGAAGAAGATGCAGAGGCCATGCAACAATGCGCGCAGTTAATTGAGAGCATGACTAAGACAGACGCCAGACTCGGACCAAAGTTCCAGATCAGTCAGAGTTTAGATGCCTCCTACAAAAAGAAACAGAACAAGACAGAAGACAAGAAAGAAACTATTGGAAACAGCTTCTCTGAAAAACCACCACCGACCATTGCCTGCAAAGTCAATCGTACGTGCTCATCCATCATCTGATCACTCATTTTCCCCAGCACCACAGCACATTTTGGATTTACATCCACAAGAGGTGGCGAGACAGTTGACATTAATCGACTACGAATTATGTAAAGCCATTCGACCCAAAGAATGTCTCCTGTTGGCTTGGACCAAAAAAGACAAGGCAAAGAGATCTCCCAACTTACTCGCTATGATAGAAAGATTCAACCACGTGAGTTGTCGTTGTAGACGGGGGGTTCTGATTTTTGACAGGTGAGTCGATGGGTGACGTACACTCTCGTGACGGAACAGAACTTGAAGAAGCGAACGAAAATTCTATCCTTTTTCCTACAATTATTACAAGTGAGTCACGTGATATGACGATCTACAACGAGACTGAGAAATACAGCATTTGTATGAATTGAATAATTTCAATGCCATATTCCAAATCGTCGGAGGCTTTGGAAATTCTTCTGTACATCGACTCAAAAAGACTTTTGCGGTATGTCATGTCATGATGACACGTGTAGACACATTCTGACAAGCTCAGGGGCTGAAGCCACCTAAAGACAAGATTCTCAAGGACATGACGTTCTTCTGTGACCCGGCGAAGAGTTGGTCCAATTACAGAAGGACGATAACAGAAGTGAACCCGCCATGTGTCCCCTTTGTTGGAGTATACCAGACGGATCTTACTTTTATAGAAGAAGGAAATCCGGACAAATTCAGTACCACAGGTCTCATCAACTTCAAAAAGTGTCGCATGATCGCGGAGGTGAGTCCAACTCGATGATGCAAGAGGTTGACGATGGAAGGTGATTGTGTTGATTCAGCAATACCAACAGAAGCCTTACAACCTGATCAAATGTGAGAAGGTGACAAAGCTCTTGAAGCAAGAGTTTGAGAAGGCGTTAGCAATGGACGAGCGAGCGCTGTACGAACAGTCACTCAAGGCTGAACCAAGAGCTCAATGAAAAGGAGGAAACCGCAATAAAATGCCCTGTATTAACTGGAAAAACTGCATAATTTGAGCAAGTGTAGAAGTGATTGTAGAGTGGAGGTGAAGGCCACAGAGGGGGTAGAGGGAGGGTAGTGATTATTCGAGCGAAGGCAATGATACAGATGCTGATGAATCTTCCCCCCTTCGATCAGGTCTTCGCTCAGCTTGGTGCTCTTCTCTGTCATTCCAACTTGTATGCAACTCCTCTCTTGATAAAGAATGTGTTTCCAGCCCTCTTCCGATTCGAGATCATCTTCTTCATGGAACTCGCGAGCCATAAAGACCACCTTTCTCTTGTCTTTTTGGTTGTTCCAACGGCTCCAGCGGAAGGCAAAAGTGTTGGCCATCTGTGCCATCTCTTTGGATAACTTCTTCTCGAGGTGAGTGTCTTTAATGGTGATGGAGTCTTTAAGCTGAACTGCGGTACTGTCGTCGGGTAAAATGTTGATACCGGAGGCACTCATCGCCTGAATTCTATCAGAAAAATCGTTTTCGCTCTTCTTTGTGAATGTGCCATACCTGAAGTAGTTGTATTGGGGAGAATTTCCCCTCTTCGCAGTGTTGTAGTTCGGGGTCCTCCGGCTGATATATTCTACAATAACCCTCTCCTATCTTAATCTGTACAATTCTTCCACTCTTCGTGATTATTTTCAAAACAGCTTCGTTGCGGTCTAATGGCTTCAACTCCCAAAATTGAATGGGATATTCCAGGTATCTGTTGATGATCACCGCAATGGCAGTGACATGATAGGTCTTAAAGACGATCGTCTTCGTTGGAGCATCATATTCTATCTCTGAAATCCCGTCTGTTCGCCACGTGTTGCTTTCTTTTGACCACCATCCGAGAACTGGGGGTCCATCTCGGATGATGACGTGTGGAGGTAGGACGTAGATGACTCTTAACGGTGCCCAGCCCATATTGGCTCCCACAGCACCCATCGTGCCATTTATTGTGGCCACCTTAATGAAAATCAGCATTTTGGAGAATATTGGAGCAATACCTCGACACCGATACCAACAGCGGGAGGGTAATTCAACTTTGATACATTGCTGGCTAGGGGTGTGATTTGTCTCAAAGTCCATCCCTTGACCCTTTTTGGTGGTGGTGGTAGTGCCAGCAATTCCAAAAACAGAACACCTCCTATTGTCTGGAATTCGGAGAGACTTTTGTGGGCCAGCAGATCAAAACTGAAGTGCATCATCCTGATCGCCACACTGGTGAGGGCCAGATTTTTCGGTACGTCTGTCGACAAGCCGATGGAGGCGAAGTCCACCCTCTTGATTCTTGGATTTTTGGTGACATTGACCCACAGTCCGTATTTGATTTCTCCATAAAGATAATGGAACAAGACCTCCCCTTTCACACTGGCGTACTCATCTGCCCTCTGGATAACCCCAGCTGTCATACGATCGATCTTCATCATTTGCGTCTCCCTCAGAATGTCGATGTTGCTGCGGTACCTCTCGCAGAGTCGCATATCTTCTTCTGTTTCGGTGCCATCTCTGTACTCTTCCATCAATAATTCTAGCTCCTTGATGATCTGACGCGGTCAATTTGAATTTTAAATTTTTTTCAACGGTAAGTCGTTTAAAACTCACATCCTCAGCTTGTTGGCATGTTTGTATTGTTTCTTCAAGCGTGGCTCGGTCTTGATCAATCCACACAGAAATCCAAGTGTTGATCTGTGATTCTGAACTGACATTGATCGATTGACTCCCTTGCAAATATTTCCTCCACTGAACGATGATTACCTCCTGCCAATCAAATCAAGCTCACCTTTGTTGTCTCATTCAATCTTCCAGACCATTCTTTTTTACTGTTCTCCATCTGTGATTCAATTTTATCCATCTGCTCTTGCTCCCACTCTCTTCTTTCTTTTTCCTCTGATTGGTACCTCAATTCGCGTTCATATGCACGACATTCAGAGTCGGCTCGAGCCATCCACTCTCTTTCACGAGCTTCTCTTTCTAACTCTTCCCTCTTTCTTGCCTCTTCAGCAGCCTTCGCTGATATGAATCAAAGGGCTGCTTTTGCAACGATCAAGAGTCGCAAGGCAGGCTTACCCTGTGCTGCCTTCTTCTTCTTGGTCATTTTCTTCTTTCCTTTCCCCTTTCCTTTTGGTGTCGGAGGTGTTCCAGGTCGCTTTGCTTTGTCCACCTTCTTTTTAGATGTACTGCCATTGGCAGTCACCATCTTGGCGACTCTCTCAGACATCGCCTGAGTGTTGATGTCTGATCGGTTTTGCTTTTTCTAAATTTACCCTCAAACTCCCCGAATGATAGAGTAACTACCCAGCTCTACAAGTGTTGTCAACTTCACCAAATGAACCTTCACATGTTAGAAAGCTTGATTGAGCCCTTCTTCTGATGAAGTTTGTTGTCGAGACTGGAAAGACTTATAAACAAGTGGGGCACAAGAATTTGGGCTGTCGTTCCATGTAATCGGGACGTCATAGTCACGAGGCGCACCCGAAGAAGCCAAAAACATGAGCGCGAGAGGGACACCAAACAAGGGTTCTAAGGGAAAAGGGCAGAGTCAACCTTCCACTCCCAATAAATCACCATTCAAGTACTCTCCCAATAGAGGAGGACGTGGTTCTTTCGGGTGATTAAATGATAATAATCTGGAACACATTGTTCAGTTCTTCTATAAATTGACTGGATTGTGAACACTGACGTCATTAGGAGGGGCACACCTTCCCCTCGTGGACATTTCACCCCTTCAGTGAGAGATTTATTTCAATAACAAGTTTGACTTCAATTAGCGTGGCTTTTTCGGAAAAGCTGAGCCATTTGAATGGATTGGTGCGAAGAAATTGACGTTGAACATGGAAAAGAGGGTGATAACGCATTTCTCTCTGAATAACAGCTGATGATACGTGAAGGTCCCAGATTTATCCCATCTTAAACAATCACTTGACACAATGATGAGCGAAATGGAGAAGAGGCATTCTAAGACAGTCAAAGTGAATCTGAAGTTTGCAAAGGTGAGCCGTTCTGTACAAAGATCTTAAAATTATTGATCAAAGAACAGAACAACATGACCGACACCGGTGTTCAGTATCTTGTGGATTTTCTATTGAAACATAAGGAGAAGGTAGAGTGAAATGATTCGAGACTTGACAATACAAAAGTCTATTTATAGAAATGATTTGCTGTCATGTACACCACAAAAATTTAAATAAGAGTAATGAGGTGTCACCATGGCCTGCATAGAACATTACTAGATTAAAACTGACAAATGCAGATCATTGTAAAGAAGATCTTTCTGCATAAGAACAGAATCACCGATCAAGGTGCCGATCATCTCGCCCGTTTCATCTCCGAATGTAACTATTCCGTCTGTGAGTTGCATCTGAGCCACAACTACATCACCACGGCGGGGGCAATACGCATATTTGACTCCTTACTGGGCACAAATCTTTATCCCCGTGTTTTGGACCAAGGCGGTTGGGGTGATGATGAGAAGGAAGACAGCGAGAGCACAGATGATCTCAGCGAAGAAATGTCGACGATGAACCTGAAAGATTCCACCAAGTGAGTTCGTGGTCGACATTCTCATCGCTTATTCCGAAGGGCCGTCAAAGTGGTACCTCTCTGGTTGCGTCTAGAATGGAATTGTGTGGATTTTAAAGTGGCAGTGAAGCATTTAGACGAGAGACAGGGACATCATTGTAACGCTGAAGGACAGCACCGAAATGAAGAGGACTTTCGAAGGAAACAATGCGCTCCTTGGAGTGAGTATCTAGTTCAGAAGATCGTTGTAGATTGATGTCTCTGCAGTGGAATGTCGACGTGGTAAAGATATAAAGATACACTTGTTCTGTCTGGACCTGCAGAACGAAATCGAAGAGGAAGCGCCGGAACTGGCGCCGATACCCGTCGGAGTGACAGATGTCAGTGTCAGTTTGACAGGACCTGTCATCTTATTGTTGGATACCAACGCGATATTGGCGATGTTAAATTGTAAAGACTGTAAAGATTGCGGAAAAGACCAGGTAATACAATTCTCCGCGTCGAAATTGACTCGTTGTAGAACAGGATAGCTTCTTTATTCTCTGTGGATACTTTTAATTTTCAAAACATTTTGTCGAGACACAAGAAGGACCAGAAGGACGGAAAGTCGAATCAAGAGTTTATACTGTAACCAAAATACTTAAAGAAGATCTGACCCATAATAAGTTGTATCTGCACCACGATAAGGAATGAATTGGACCACAGAAAGAAGGTCATGCCTCACATAAGACATTGTCTCAGACGTATCGTATCGGATGACTCTTCTGGTGAAGATTCATACCTCAGTGAGATGGTCAGGGGTGGAATCGCCGTCTTACCAAAGTCTTTACAGGCGGAGATGGCATTGGGACAGAGTGGATCCAGACAGGTGTCGTTGAAGTTACATTCTTTAATCATATCATACAGGTGGTGGAGTTCTCAGCATCACAAGACATGAACACCCAGAACGATCTCAAATTGATCAATATTGCTGCGTATTATAGAAGCAGATCCAAGAATGCCATCATCATTTCCAACGACAATGGTACGCGTTGTAGATGGACATGTTTTATTGAGATGAAACAGGGGTCATATCCATGGCACGGAGTCACGGTGTCCCGGTCGAATCGCTCAAAGAATTTGACAAGAACTTGAAGAAAATCGGAAAAAAGGTGGCTATTTATACATATTTATTTAATATCTAAAACGAATAGCAGAGTTGGAGCACAGAGACAATGGCAGAATGTCTGAAAAATGCAAAGAAAGATCTGAAAGGACGTCAAATGTCAGACGATGTACAAGATAACCGCAGCGTGTTTGACCATTTAGAAGAGGGTGCTCTGGTTGTAGAGAAGCTCACCTCATCTTATATAACGGCCATGACCGCCCTCGCCTCTATTCAAACAGTAAGACCACATCCGTTTCACATTATCATCACCAGAATCGATCGACATCAAGATGACGTCATCGCAGGTTCTTGATGAAGACATTGAAACAAAAGAGGATAAGATTCGGGAGATAATGAAGGCGATCGCATCACTTCCCAGTGCAGAGAGAAGTAAAGAAGACTGCGAAAAACTTGTGAAGAGATGGGGTGATCTGGTCAAGTCTTCAGATCCATTCCACAATAAAAATTGATGAGGGGTGTTTTGTGTTCTCATCTCTGATGGTGGCATACCTTTTTCCATAGTGTACACTACCACTTAAACAACAAGAGCTTCACCTCCAGCTAAATGAGAAGAGTCCCTCTTATAATTTCAGACACACCCTACTCAAATTACTGAAATGGATTGTCTTGAAAAGCTGGAAGAAGGATATTTTTAGCTTTAAGGAACCTGTCAGGTCTGAGGGGATTTTTTGTTCGAAAAAAGACATTTTTCCTGTCCGATGTCCTCTTGAGCATTAACACCTTCCACACTGCCATCACAGCCACACTTTTGCATCGTATATAGAGGTAGTGGGCATCCTCATGGGAGCTCATTACAGTCACTTGGTATTTCAACCGGGTGCCGCGGCCACCTATCTTCCAGAACAATTACCGGAGATAGAGTGGATAGAGGAGGATAATAGCAACATAACTTCTAAATTAACAGAGGGAGGCACAATACATCGCGTGCCAACCATTTTTTATGAGGTAATCTCAGATCGAAAAACTTTTCTGAAAGACGCTGTCATATTTGCTGACGAATAAAGTGGCGAGGACGAAATAATGAGAGGGCGAAATTCACCATGTTGTACAGCACAGGTAATGGTGACGATCTCGCCACCACCAAGAAATGGATGGAGACCTTAAGAGACACTCTGAATGTAAGTTACTTACTCAATTGCTAATCCTGTTTGTGTCATCATCACCTTCTGTCTTTTTGGCCGTCTTGTAAAATTTAAACAGATCAATATAATGTGTTATGAATATAGCGGATATGGCATCAATAGAGGAATCAAACCATCAGAAAAACAATGCTATGACGATATCAAATTAGTTTATGAGCACCTGAATCAGAAGAAGATGATCCCATCCAATCACATCATCTTGTGAGTCCGAATTTTCCCTCGTTTTTTCTCTGAAAATTCTGTGAAAGGTTTGGAAAGTCCATTGGAACAGGACCAACCCTGCACCTTGCCTCAAATATTTATAACAGAGAAAAGGATGTACACAAGAGCACTTTCAGCAGAAAATCGTGGAAAAAAATGATACAAGTGGGTTGGCGTTCAGTCGAATTTTCCCTGAAATTTCGCAGACACCTTGCTTGGGCCTGGCGGGGGTCATTCTACAATCGGGGATGACATCAGTACTGGATATTCAAGATGAAATCAAGAATGCACTTTTCGCGGATATGTTTGAAAATTCGAAGAAAATTCGATACGTGAGTGAAATTTCACGGAAATGTACGGAAAATTAAAGTCTCCAGGTGCGGTGTAATGTGATGCTGATGCACGGCACAAAGGACCAGATCATTCCAATAAAACACTCCAAGGTAAATCTCGATGACGTCATCATGACCACTGAAATATCCCAGAAACTTCAAAAACAACTGAACGAATATGTCAAAGTCAAGTTTTACGAGATAGAGGGAGCAGATCATGACAATATAGAGACAGATTATTCTGATGATGTTCTGGAAGAGTTAGTCGATTTCGTACATTCTATTTCCCCAAGTGACAGGCCCGTCATCGACTTTTCAGCCTTTGCACCGAGTGAGTAATGATGACATCACAAAAAATCTATTTTTAGACCGTCTATTTTTAGAATGTGAAGTCGGTACTTGTCGGCAAAGCCGAAGAAATTCTCTCAGCAGGAAGAAATATCTGCATATATATATGTCATAATTACATTATTACCATATATAATCGTGACCATCCTCGCTAATTACCGTGAAGAGGAGATTACCGGGTCGCCTATAAAGGTGGTGACACATTGGTTGTCAGAAATAGAACTCGTCAAGTACGCCAGTCATTTTGTCGGTAAGGACGAGTGTTGTAGATAATGATAATAAATGAAATAAATAAATAAATAGGTGCTGGATATTACGATATACAAGCATTATCAAGAGTGGACGACATCGATCTTGACAGCATGGGTGAGTTTTTCGCGAAAATTCTGATATTTCAAAAAGTCCTCTTTATTTTAATGTGAAATCCCGTGGAAATTGATGAATGACAGGGATTACGGATGAGACAGATAGAAGGCGAATATTGTTGCACGCAACAGAGACACGGCACATGACCGAATCTACAAAGAGATACAGCTTACCCCCCATACAAAAAACGGCCAGGTGATCTCCCGCCATAATTTACAATTTGAATATTAAAACCAGAACAGTGCTGGAGAGATACCACAGTTCGTGAGACATCCGAGCGCGCCAATAATGATAACCAGCCCGGGCGAATCTGCAGAAGGTGAGATTTCTTCGAAAACTCCAAGAAAATTCTCTGAAATTGACAGCATCCCCATCCTCACCCAGGGGCTTCCTCACGGTACAACGGAGGAAAACGGTAATTCGAAAAATTTAAAATTACATTTTGGCGCCAAAAAGCTCTCATTCCAATGAAAACAGACTGAAATATGCCAGAACAACTCTCGGTCCACTTCCAGCATATTTGAAGCGTTAAAACGTAATTCGGATGGCAGTGGCATGCAAATTCCAAAACCAGAGCCAGAGCAAATCGTTGAGCCCGATTCCCCCCGACAATTCAACGATAGATGGAAAAACATAGAGACATTGATGCAAGCCTTGAAGCAAGCTGATCCGTCACCAGATATTAGGAGATCAGGTAGAGGTTCTTTGTTATATTAAAACATCCTGGAAATTCAATCGGACACCCTAATCCTGATTTTTACAGAATTCAAAAAGTCAGAGACGTTCAGCGTGTATCCAACGGCCCAGAGCACCGATTCCGGGAAAATCCTGCAACCTTTCAAAGATATGAAATCAGAACTACAATTGCTCAGAAAAATCGACACCGCCCAGCAAGAGTTGATCAAAAGTTTAAACCAAAAGGTTGCCAAGTTGGAACAAGCTTCAGGGGAGAAGGACGAGAGGATTAGGCAGCTGACAGAGAGCCTCGCTACGGTGAGTTGAGCTGTTTTTTGGCGGGAAATGTTTCATAGTGTTGTAGACTGACCCGAAAGGTGAGACAGCAACTGGCGGCTGCAACAACAAATCAAGAGGAGAGTTTACCTCTGTCACCAAACACTTCAAAAAATCCCAGCGCAACAGAACACGAAAGAGCACAATTCCAGGCGGCTTATGGTGATTAAATTGCTTTCATTGCAAATCATTCATCTGATTTATTTCCAGATCAATTTCTAGAAAAAGAGGGTGTTTCAGGGAGTCAACAATTGTAACGATGAAGAATATGTTGAGACAATAAACAACACCACCTTTTTTTCTAAGTCGTGTTTGAATTGTGGGGTGTGTGATTTCATCTCAAGTAAATTTCGCAAGTCACGTGGTCACACTTCTCACGCACGAAACGCAATCAAACGAAAAATGAACCAGAGGATAGCTGTTGTAACTGGAGGCGTAGGTTCTTTTCAGAGATGGCACCTGATGGTTTTCAGAATCGAGGCATTGGCCTTGCCGTCGTCAAATCACTCTCCACTTTACCTGCTACCACTGTGGTGTTCACTTCCAGAGATGTTGCTGCAGGTCAAGATGCCATCTCCTCTCTTAAAAATGGTAAGATCCAATGTCCACGATGACTGATAATCTCCCAGCTTCTTCTGTCAGGTGTTTACCCTTGGACATATCTAATCGCCAAAGCATCTCCACTTTTGCAGAAGGTGAGTTCACCAAAAGCATCACAAGATTAAGTCGACCAAGCGATAAAGAAGGATTTTGGAAAAGTAGATGTGCTCATCAACAACGCGGGTGTCAACTTTGACTTCACAGAGAAGTTCACTGCGGACTCAGCACAGCGCACACTCAACACAAACTACTACGGGACACTTCATGTTCGTATCATCCTTCTGTACAAAACAAAATCAAATGCTCATTATTTTCAAGATGTGCGAGACGTTCCTGCCCCTGCTTAAAGAAGGTGGAAGAATAGTGAACCTCTCTTCTGTAGCTGGTCATCTCAGAATCCTTCCCTCCAAACAGCTGAGGTCCAAATTTTCAGACAAGAAATTGACATTGGAAGAGATCGATGAGTTATTAAGAGGATACGTGGTATGTCTTCTGTTGTTATTTCTACCTTAATTGAATACGTTTTTGGCTGCAGAAAAATTTTAAAATTCACGAAAATTCTGCAGAATTCTGTGGAAGATGGGAGTTACATTGAAAAGGGATGGCCCAAGGCAAGAGCTTACGGCGTATCCAAGGTACTTTAATCCATTTTTTGAGTTTGAGAATTTCAGGTTGCTGTTGTTGCCATGTCCAATATATTGGCGGGAAAACATACAAACGTGTATATCAACTCTTGTTGTCCTGGCTGGTATAACATATCATGACAAGTTTGCATGGTGACACATCACAGGGTAGACACAGCCATGGGACAGCAGGTTGGAAAACCAACAAAATCACTTGAGGATGGTGCAAAAGTGAGCAATATTATTTCTGTTTTAACAATAAAATAATTACACCACAGATTCCTGTCAGGCTGGCTATTGGGGATATTGAAGGTCAGTCTGGGAAATTCTGGGAAAACGAGAGCGTACACGAAACAGCAGACGGAAAGATTTCTGAATGGTAAATTAAAGCCACCTTTTTTGTTTTTTATTTTTTAGCCCATCAATGAGCAATTCATAAGTCTTGAGCTAGTTTTAATTCCACAGACAGAGGACAAAAATAAATTTATTATACACCCTTTTCAGACTTTAATCTTTAGTAAATATTGAATAAAAACACCGTCTTCAGGAAAAAGAACTACAACCAAACAATTTACTAGATGAAGATGCCTTTTTATAGTTGTTGCCCATTAGGCAGCATTTCTGCAGTTGTTGCCTAGTAGGCAACATTCCCACAGTTGTTGCCCATTAGGCAGCATTTCCACAGTTGTTGCCCAGAGGTAACATTCTCACAGTTGTTGCCCATTAGGCAGCATTTCCACAGTTGTTGCCCAGTAGGCAACATTCCCACAGTTGTTGTCCAGTAGGCAACATTTTTGCAGTTGTTATCCACTGCCAATGAAGAAAAATAAAGACAAAGTTGATGCTGTTTTGTCATTAGCTTTTATTGGTCCTTCTGACTTTGCATCACTAGCTTATCATCTTGCCCACTAGGCAACAATTTTCATTTTGAAAACTAGGCAACAATTTTTTTATCTGGCAAGATAGTTGATGTATTAGGTAGAATGAAGTGAAGACCAAAAAAATTGTTGAAATGTATGTATGAATTTATTGATTTATTTGTGTTCTACTCTTTTGCTCCTTTTTTTGGACTTGCAGATGATGGCCTTCTTCTTTAGCAGAGGGTGTTTGAGAACCTCCAGAAATCTGCATAAATTAATAAGTATAGAGAAGATGATCAAGTGTTACCTTTTCACTTTAACATATGTTGCAACAGGAAATTGGGATTTGAATGAAACAGTTGTCATCATCACAGTTAGAACCTCTGAGAAGATGTGATGCTGATGCTGCTGCTGATTTCACTTGAAAATTATAACATTAAAATTTTCAGCTACATCTACAATTTTCAGTAAACTTTTTTGACAGGAACAGATCTCATCCCCACAATGCCAGCCACCAAAAACATGCCAAACAGCAAGTATAAGTAAAAATATGATTCTGTTGAGGTCTGCATAATGGTTGCTGTTTAAAATGGAAAGTACAAGAAATCCAAATGTTAAGAATGTGATCAAAGACCACACCCCACCCTGAAACCCTTTCAGTTTTGCTTGATGGCTTGAATCAGTGAGCCAATTTCATATCTCCATATGACCCTTTGTATATCACATTTTTTAGAGAATTGCAACAAACAGCAAACGCTTATAACAGCGTTAAACACGCGCTATTTTTTACATCATCTGTGGGCTCAATTAAGGGAATGTGGTTTGCATATGCATGTCACATTTTTTTACAGAACTGAACCTATATAGCATGATTTATGATACTGATAACAGTATCAAAGACCTGTCAAATCATTGCAGTTCAATCACAAAATGTGATATGATATACAATCATTCTTTGTACACATGAATTATCTGCATTGAATATTGCACTTTGAAGCCTTCTGTTTTTTTATACAAAAATAACTGATTTTTGAGAGAGTCCCTCCAGATCTTACCTCTACCATTACAGCCATAAGTAACAACAGACTTTTATCTTTTGAAATGGGCAGGATACATGCTAAAGAGTGCAGGAACATTGTTCTGTTCTGAAATGTTCTGAACATGTTTGGAACAATTGACACAGAACAGAACAAAAACACCTAAAAATGAGCAGAACAGAACAAAAACAAAAAGAAGAACACAAACATGGAACAGAACAAATATAAAATGTTTGACAATTGTTCCAAACATTTATTATATACCGGCCCGCTCCTAATTCATTTCCTTCTGCCATTATAG
>KV920991.1:40947-59956 GCA_002081555.1 Protostelium mycophagum | reverse complement strand
TCCTGTCTAAAGACCAACAGACTATAAAGTCCAGCACTTCTATTACAGCAGGAAACACAAGATGCACTGTCAGAAATTTGAGGTTGCTGTCACTTTTCTTGGCAAGATGATCTGGTTGAACAGGCCCTCTGAGGGAAAACTTCACAAAGCAAGGGTGGTCAGGTGTGGATTGCTCAGATCTAAGCTTGACAAGAACAAACTAATTCTTGCAACAAAGGCTGCCAGGGAGTTGGTCAATGTCTTGCCCTAATGAGAAGGAACATTCTTTGCATGATTGGAACCAAAGCAGATTACAAAAACAAGCAGACAAAGGCAGAAATTTGTTTGACTGTGGTGCACGTTTTCGGCCATCTGAAGAGCAATTTCATTTTACGCCAGGAGGTTTGTGGTAATTTTGAGAAGCGCTTCTTACTGCAGATCATAACGGAGATCTGCGTTAACCAATCCCCCATGTTTGTCAACCAGTACCATGTGGATCTTGAGGATGATGACTCATATAAAAAAGATAAAATAAATTACAATCCGTAACACTTTATTTTTCTTGTTCGAATTTTCATTTTGCCGTCCCTCTAATATATTATTTTCATACGTTTTGGTCTTTGTGTTGGCGAATATTTGACTCGAGGTCAGCCCAATAACACTCAAGAAAAGCTGCCACCCAAATCTCCAAAATACAAAGATCAAGTCTTGCACAGATTTTTCGTTCTTCACAAGGCTTTCTGAGGCAACAGAGCAGTAAATTACATCAATAAGTATGTATAAAGGTGTATTCTCCTCTTATTTCTGACCGCGAGACTCCCAGTATCCTCCCATGTACTCCCACATTTCCTTTCCGTCCTCACTGGTCGTTTTCTGTACTTGTTATTTTCCCGCCAAAACGGTCGTGACGGGCTCACCTTGAAGTATTTGGGAACGTAAGTGATTCCCTTCGCTTCTCTTTCTCTGCGGGCAGCACGCTGTCTTTCCTCGATGGCGTGCTTCTGGGCTCCGGCAGTGGAGGTGTCACCCTTCTCCAGGGCGATTCTACAATTCTCAGCGAAAATTCAAATCTCAGTTTTGGCGCGAACCTGTCAGTCCGTAGTCGGGCATCAGTGGGGGGGAGCTCGGACTTCTGCTTTTCGTCCAGCTTGATCAATTGCAGCGTGTAATTCGTAAAGTCAGTGGCATATTTAGAGGGGACCTTTTCAGGGTCAATTTTGTTTTTGAAAATGGTTTACTTCAGAGAGGGGCAGGGGCTTGTTGGTGGGGGTCCAGACGGGGTCTTCGGGGTTTTTGGGAAGGTGCTTGTATTTCTTTCCGTCGAGGGGCTTGACAAAAATAGCCTCTGTCCATTTTCCTGAGATGTGGAGGACGGCTTTTCCTTTGGTGTCTAAAACATCACCCTCGAGCTCGCGCCAGCCCTTTGTGCGGTTAGAAGAGCAGATGGAGTGTTAAATTCACCTTGGAAAACCAACCGCACTGCTTAAGGTTGACTGTGGCCTTGGTCTTGTGAGTTTTACTGTGAACAACGAGATCTCCAAAGTTGTCGACCCACAATTTTCCGATAATGAGATTGTGGACGATGGTCCTGTATCATGTTCAGAAATAAAAATGGATGGGGAGAGTGATCCTCACTTCACGGGCTCCCAGGAATAGACATCACCGCTCTTCTTAAACTGGACGTGTGAAACACCGAGTCCTTGGCAGTCTAAAGCGTTACCGGTGAATTTGGTCTTCAAAGACTGGTTCTGCCAGAACTTCCAGTGCTCGTTCTCGGCAATGCAAGCACCAATGGGGGGATGATGGCTCACCTGGCAATTATGTAAAAATGGATGAATTAACAGTGGTATGTACCTGCTCGGCGAAGAAACTGTATTTCTTTTCGGGTTGAGAGAACTCGTATGTCTCTCCGAGTACGGGATTAAATGGCTTAGCGGCTCTCTCATTAGAGACATAAATGGACAACGCAAAAACGGTCACCCAGGCCAATCTCTCAGCGGGGTCTTCGGCATCGGCGGCCTATGTTGATAAGGGGAAAAAAAAGACAAACGACGAACCTTGTCTAAGAGGTCGTGGTACTGAATGGCCTCAGCTAAACGCATGAGAAAGGAAGTGGGCTCGCAGACAGAGACGGGAATGGTGATGGCGGTGACATCAGCACCAATCACTTTAGTGAGGATCTACGCGGATGAGAAAATTCCTCTTCTGTATCCTCGAGTTATATTACCTTCAAAAGTCCCTCACGGTTATCTCTGTTAAGATCAGCTGGGTTGGGCTCTGGCTCAGCAAGAGCAGCTGCCTCGGCAGCGTCTTGGGTTGCATCGTCATCTAAAGAAGCCTTGCTTAATTTGTTCCTGCGATGTTCAGATACGTCTCATTTTTATGGTGTTCGTCTCTTAACAAATTCACATTTATCTCATGTTTTACACTCACGTTACGTCTTCACTGCTCATGTTGATGGATTTGTTCAGAACTTCTGGAAACGCAGAAAAAATATTTGGTTCTACACCGAGCTATTTTCTGCATGTCTTGGAAACGTTGCGGAATTCTTCTGAACTGATTAAGCTTCCATGAGATAAGCCTTGTTCAATAAAGAGGACAGAAAGAAGCGTTGTTTGGGCGAAAGTGAAGCCAAAAAACGTCCATTCTAGTGTCATCCGGAAAACATCAAGTACAAGCATGAAATGAACACGAAAGACAGTCATAAAAAGAGGCGTTGACCCCGAAACGTCTATTTCGGCGAGCGTCATGAGTGCCGCTTGGTATACAAAATGAAAACGGGATCATCTCGAAAAATGCCATCTTAGGCGGAAGAGGCCTGGTTGAGGTAAGCGACGATGTCGTCTCTCTCGTTGGGCTTCTTAAGTCCGGGGAAAGCCATCTTGGTACCGGGAATGTACTTCTTGGGGTTCTGGGGGAAGGGATCAGTGATGATGCAAAAGAATGACAAGATCTTACCTCGAGGTAGTCGTGGAGGGTCTTCTGCTCCCAGACGATACCTTAATTTAGTCAGAATGGTGGGATCACAAATAAATCGACTTACCGGAGTTCTTGTTGGCGGCAGTGTAGGAGTAGTCGGGGACAGTTCCGGCGGTACGTCCAAAGAGACCGTAGAGGTTGGGTCCCTGCTTGTGGGGGGCACCCTGAGAAATCAGATGTCGTTGATCAAGATGTTCTCATACCTTAGAGATGGTGTGGCACTGAGCGCATCTAGCCTTGAAAATCTTCTCTCCTCCTTCAACAGACATGTTTCCTTGTAAATGTGATTATGATTCGGGTGGGTTTTCTCCTCGCTGTCTACAACGAGGAATTTTCTCTTTCCCACTTTCAGAAAATTTCTCGAAAAACACCAAAGAGCAAGTGCCTGCTGATATCACGTGATATATTGCAGTCTGTTTATTCTGTCGAACTACTTATATTGCAAATATACCAGTGATCGTCCCCACCCACAGTCCAAAATTTTAGGGCCTGCGCAAAAAATAGAGGAGCAAAAGCAGAACAAGGCCAGAACAACATGTGAATTTTTACCAAATCTCAAGAATACTCATCGAAATGTAGCTGTACAACTCAAGATCAGATAAAATCTTGTCTATGCATTTGCGAGAAGATTCTTGAAGCACTTCGTGTTCTTTGTTCTGTTCTTTTCCCGTAGTGATTGAATTGCAGATATTCAGAGAGTGACAAAATTCAAAAAACGTTTGGCGCCAAAATAAAAATTCCAATTTTTCGAATCCCACACTACAACCAGTTCAGTATCACCGACAAAATGAAGTTCCCAGCATGAGCACAACGACAAACGATGATCCAAGTGTCATTTTAGTGGGTGGCATACAAGTTCATCTCTATGGGCTGAAGGATCTTCTTACCAGACCTAAAACCACCCCAACCGCGGTAATGTTCTTACTCCATGGAAGAATGGGTGTGTTGTATTTTGTGGGATAGTAATCTAAAGAATCATTCTCAGGAAGCATAAAGAAGGTGGACAAAATTGCACGGCGATTGATAAGTTTGAATGCAAAATCAGACAACAGAAACTTCTTGTTGGTGGCCTGTCTGGATCATCGCAATCACGGCTCGAGATTATTTGATGAGCTTGCAAATAAAGGTTGGGAACAGGGGAATGAAAAGCATGCGGTGGATCTCTTTGCCATGCAGTGAGCTCATTTTCATGCAATTTTATTTTTTCAGGTCACACGAAACCTTGCCCAATCAATTAAAATTTCGGCCTTAAGATTTTATTGCAAGACTTTTGAACTATTTATGCCCGTCTTTGATGAGATTCAATTTATTTAACAAATCATCTTAGTTTTATTGGACCGTCGCAATAGAAAATTCTTTTGTACAAAAAATAGAAAGATGATTATCTTTCTCATAGCATTCATTAGGATTCTTAATCACGTGACCTAATATTATCTTCACTAATGTTTCTAAATTTAACAGGTATGGAACGGCCACTGACGTCTCTTACGTCATCGACATGTTACCGTCATACCTCTTTCCCAATGATGACAGATCGATCTGTCAATGGATGGTGTCAGGTGTTAGTCTTGGTGGACACTCCACATGGATGGTTCTCGCCTCAGGTTGTAATCGCAGATGCGTAGAGCTTCTGCGAGATTCGTAGCAAGGTTGATATTCGCAGATCCGCGAGTGACCGCCGGTGCGGCCCTCATCGGAGCCCCTTCATTTCCTCTTTTGATGAGTGACCGTCTACAACGGTCAAAAATCCAAAATGGCCCCCCACACTTCCCAAAATCACTGTTAGAGATTTCCACAAAACTCGACGCCACGAAACATCTGGAGAATTTCAAGGTCAATTTTTGTAGATCTAGGATGATTAAGATATTAAAATATTAAAAAGATCAGGGAAAACGCATCTGTGTGCTCAGCGGAGAGTTGGATCAGCTCGTGCCTTGGTCTTGCAGCAGAGACTTTATCGAAAAGGTGAAATCACTCGGAGGTTTCATTCTCCACTACTGACAGTCGCAGTTGTCTGAATCTTGCGATTGTACAGTGAAAGTAGTGGCAGGGGTGGGACACGCAGTCCCACCTGAGATGGTAGAAGAACTCGTACATTGGACGGATGAGACTTTACAGCTCACAATAAAACCAAAGCTATAAAGTTGTTTTGAAACATGTCCAATTTACCGGGAGGTTAGAATTACTCCCGGATCACGGGCCCACCACGCCGATTCATTGTCTCATCTCATAATGTCAATGCTCATTGCAATCGCCCGGAAGGGGTCCGCTAATTGGGCAGATCACGTTGGAAAAAAAGGAATTACGGTAAGAACTCACGTTAGCTTAACGCGATTCTACAGATTCTTGCCGAATGGCGGACCCCTTCCCGCGAACCACGAATTTGTACATACCCGGATTTCTGACAGTGTCCAAATTCGACCAAGCCGCACAATATTCCCGGTTCAAAGATAGAGAACCAACATGATCATTGCCGTGAACTGAGAGAAGTCTGACCAACTGAAAGAATTTGGCAATAGCAGTGGATTTGATCAAAAGATTTTTTTTGGTTTGGTCCGTGTTTGACGGAGTTCGGAAATTCCGAGTTCCGGATTTAATTTAATTTTTATTGGAATGAGACGGTACCCTTCGGGCACCACAAAGAGGAGGCCATCACATCGTACATTCTGCATTATCGAAGAGAAAATCAAATTGTTTCACACCCTATTTGTTAGGAGATGACAGCACCGGCCCTCAGCCAACCACATTCAACATCTATGTCCTTCTCAATAAGAGACACCAGTGAGCGATGAATGATACAAAAGATCTCCAAACGTTCTCATTTTGTTCAGTGACCGCTAGTATGGAAGTGCCAAGACATCCAGAAGAGCAGGAGGGCACAGAATCACCCACCATCTCTTCGTCTTTAGAGGCCAACATCACTGAAGATGAACGTCCAGCTCAGATACAGCGTGTTTTGAGCCGGTCAGATAATAGACGTACACTTGAAGAATCAGACGATGAAATCAGTAGGGAGGCAAGTCGGGCATTTATCATTTTTGATGACCTGAGATTATCACTCTGACACCACCATAGCTGAGAGATTCGGCCAAGAAAAAGAAAATGAAGCAATCGAAGAGAGAAGACAGGAATTTAAGAAAGACATTGGAGAAGGGTGCAGAGGACACACAAGTTGGTTGGATGAAAATGAGAGGTACTCTCAAGAACTGGCATTTGAGGTAATCATCCTTACATTCAATTGTATCTCGTCATGATACAGAAAGACGATTAGAAGTGATCAACACTTGTGTTGAAATAATGTACAAAGATTTGGACACATTTTCCCGTAAATACGTCTATTTTTAGTTTGCAACACAATTTTCATGTACATCCACCTCTGTGGTATTTCGGACATAAAAATCGAAGTAATCAAGTTATTGTGTTATGTAACATGTGCTGTTTGATGACGTCATACATAGGTGGTTCGCCCTCAGGCGCGGGAAATTATTTTACTACCGGGGCCAGGTCTGTATAATTCTCATCGGAATGAAACTCACGCGTTGTAGAACAAAGATTTTCAAGGGGTGATCATGCTCCAAGGCGTGGAGGTGTCCCACAGACCCACCAAAAAGGAAGGTGGGACGGATTTACACCGTTGTAGATGTAATAATAACCGAAAAAAGGATGTTGTTTTAAGATACACCACCCATTAAAAAAAAATATATGGACAACCAGAGTATACAAGGATACAGGCGACAAGAGCTCAGGTACATTATACCATCGATATAGATATTTCATACATTTTTCCAGACAAACCAACAATCAAAATATACTCTTGAAAAAAACTCGGTAGAACCAAAAATGATATATTGAAAATAAAACATTAAAATAAATTTTAATTGAGGATTTCTAGGACTTGCAAGTAATGACTATTGCATATTAAGAGTCAACACACAGATTGAGAAACAAAAGTGGATGACCGCCATCGCAGAGGCTTCCTCCAACCGTGACAATTTTCCCGAAAATAATCCGCTGCTAGAGGAAGAGGTGACTCGTTGTAGACGGTGAATCATGTGATGACAGTTGTAGATGGAGATAATCACGAGAGAAATCTTCGATCAATCGGAGGAATCAGAAGGTAAGACGTCATGACTTTTTTCGGATTGTCGTTATTTGAACAAAAAACATCGCGTGGAGAAGCTTCTCCACAGCATAAGATACTGTGGAGTCCAAATTCTCAGCTCCATTTAGGTCTGGCGGATGAAGAACTCTCCATCAATAAGAGGAGGACCAATTATGTGTGCATGGATAAGGAGAATAACGCGGTGTACACGCCTGGAAATAGCAATGAAGAGGAGATGGGACAAGACTCCAAGACACTCATGATGTCTCTGCTGAAACAGGTGGGTGTCGTCGTGATGTCGTATATGACAGTCGGGAGATCTACAACGATGTTTAGTGACTTTATAGCGGTTTTTCGCGATGAATAGCGATATGTTTTGGTCAAGTTGTCCATAAGTTTCGTTTTGAAACAACAGAGGAAGTCTGTAGTGTTACCATGACTTTGACATGATGTCACAATGACATCACGATGACGTCATCACAGGTCAGAATCGGGATGGACTTGTCGAGAGTTGTGCTGCCCACCTTTATTTTAGAGCCTAGATCTATGCTGGAGAAGTTGTCAGATTTCATGTCACACGCAGAGTTGCTGAATGCCATCCCAAAGGTCTTTTTTTATTAAATTATATTTTATCTTTGACTTCGATTTAAACCATTTCGGAGCCCGGAAAAATTTTATTCCTCCAGAAATACACGAAAATGCCGCTCTTGCCGAAATAATTGTCCGATGATTATTATCATTTTCAACTTTTTTGACGTCGTTGTAGATGACCGACCCCCTGACCAGAATGATCTCCATGGTGAGATGGTATTTATCCGGTTTCTATATCAGGCCGAAAGGTGTAAAGAAGCCGTATAACCCCATACTCGGAGAATATTTCAGGGCCTCATGGCAAGATAAAAATTCCTCATCAAAAATATTCTCCGTCGCGGAGCAGGTGAGATATCATTTCACCACGTCACGACATCACATGTCCTTTGCAAAATATTCCCGTTGTAGATAGACGTGACACCATAGATCTCATAAATGTCGACATGACTTTCCTCAGGTCTCCCACCACCCTCCTATGTCCGCATTCTACGCCTCCAACCGTAAAGACGGCTACATCATCCAAGGCTCCATCCTGTTCAGGTCCAAATTCATGGGAACCTCCGCGGGGAGCATACTAGACGGGTCGGTGTCTGTGCACCTCTTAACCACTGGAGAAGTATACGAGATCACTTTCCCATCCGTTTTCGCAAAGGGATTCGTGTTTGGAACTCTACTCATGGAATTGGCGGGAAATGTAGAGGTGTGTTCTATTTTTAGAAGTATTTTTTCGCGGTTCGACTTTTGATTTTTGTGTCATGATGACACTTGTGACATTATGTCAAATATTTGGGTGATAGATTTACAACGAGACAGATCGTGTGCAAAAAATCTGGATTAAGAACAGAGTTAGAATTTAAGCAGAAGCCACTCTTTGGTGGCGAGTACAACTCTGTATCCGCAAAGATTTTCCGAGAAAAAGAAGTCCTAAGAGTCATCTCAGGAAAATGGGACACCCGCATCGACATCACGGAGCCATCTACAAAGGTGAAATTTCGGAGAAATTTTGTGGAGGTGATCTATTTTTAGATGACGGAAGTGCTGTGGGAACCATCTCTTGAAATGCAGAAGAATCGGATTCCAAAATACAGGCCCGCAGAGGAGTTCATGACCCCACAAGAGAGTGAAATCCTCTGGAGAAAAGTAAGATCCGAAATTTCGCGGGAATTTCACCGACATCTCGGAGAAAACTCACTGAAAACTCAGGTTACGCAAGCCATCCAGGCAGGGGACCAAGTCAGTGCTACAGAGGAAAAGACCAACATCGAGGTCGCACAGAGGGCAGCCACAAAGCAGCGTGAGAGAGAAGGCACAGTTTACGCGCCAAAATTCTTTGTGAAGGATGACGCGGGTGACTGGGTGTACAAATACTTCAATAACACACTTTGGGACCCTAAGACCGAGATCGAGGAGTACGAGGTGATTTTTATATGAATTTTCCCAGAGGTTTCTGAAACATGAGAGAAAGATTACTAAAAATTACTCGTCTACAACGTTGTAGGTAGACGGAGTTATCCGGAGTTTGGTGTCCACAGGGAGCTATTCTTCTGACAGTGATGCGGAAGATAACCACCCACAAAATGTGGCTCATGCCCCCGCCTCCCCCGACTCCCCTGTCATCAAGCGGACCAAACAATTGGTCCAGCAGCCCAGCCAGATCAGACCCAGAAATCTCTCGGAAAAATCCGAAGGGCACAGCACCCGGCATCTGGAGACCAAGTGATCATCGAGATTTCACGCCAGTTTCGCTCATCGTACGTAGGTTGAGGACGTCTACAAACGCGCACAGAAACTCCGTGGGAAATGTGGCCGAACTGGTGGAGAAAGAGAGGAAGCAACAACAATCAAATAATGAAGAATGGAAAAAAAACATAGAGAACAGGTATTTTCAATTTAAAATTGAAAATTTCACGAGAATTTCCATTCATAAAAATGGACTTGGATTCTTTCTTGGAAAAATGAGATCTCATGGAGAAGTTGATGAACTCTGCAGATTAATACAGCTGGAGCTCCAGAATAAGAATAAGCCGACATACGACGTTCTTCAAAAGCAAACACAACAGATCCAGCAGGTTCAATCGAATGAGAGCAGGAACTTTAAGACGTTCGTGGCGCTCTTCTTGCTGCTCATCCTCACGATTTGGTTTAAATAAAAAGCAACTTGTAATTTGTTTTTCATCACAAGAAACAATAGGGCTATGGAGCCGTAAAGGTGGGACCCATTTCGTAAGTGTTGTGGGATGATTCTAGGATTTCCGGTATTTGTATTTCCGTGTTCCGATATCGATGTTCTTCAGAAACATTTTTCTTACTTTTCAACAGCACGATGAAGATCCTCCTCCTTCTTTTCGCACTCATTGGATGCTCTCTCGCCCAGCAATGGTACGGATCAAGATGAAGATGATCATAGTATTAATCTGAGCAAGTTTCGCAAACTCGTGTGGATCTTGTGTCCAAGTGAGCGGCTGCTGTTGGATCTCTAATCCGGTAAGATAGAAACAGATCTGATATCACATTTCAAACTCATGGCCGCAGCTCGGTGGCATGTGCTTCCGAAAGAATGTGGCGACCTCCAGCTGCAGCACAACTTGCCCCAAACCAGACCCAGCTACCACCTTTAACAACAACCCATTCCCTCCTCCCCCTGATTTCCCCACCAAAATCGATATCAACATAGACGTCCACACCACTTGGATAGTGAGGAGTGAGGTGGCAATCCTCTTTAGAGTTCTGGCTGCGTTGTTCATCTTGGGCTATGTAGGTGTTGCTGCCCTGGTGATATTTGGCTGGATAAAGGCACGCTCAGCCCTTGAAGAAATGGAAAGGTGAAGAAGACATCACCAGATCATTCTGAAGGCGATAGATACGAGAACAACCCTGCTCCTGCCACAATGAGAGATGCCCTTCCACCCGCGATGTTCGACACTTTGGTGGAAAGTCTTTCATACGAAGAGAATCAGCAGTTGAGTTGGGTTGGCTGCCAAGCTGCTGCAGTTGACCGAAAGAGGACCATAATGATCGTCCTTCTCTGCTTTGGTGCGTCATTACGTTTTTCATCGAACATCTTGTGATATTTAAAGGTCCTCTTTGTGGAATCATTACGGCGTTGACAACCATCATCATTGTCCCTCGCATCATCAGTGTTATCTCCTTCATGTCTGTCATCTTCTTTGGTGCCATCACTGGTACGAGATTATAACGTCATCCTCTTTATCTTGACATCCTCAGCTTTTTGCTACCTCTACATTAAGACGGTTGGGACCAGTGAGCAGGTAAAAAACATAGACGAAGAGTTATTGACGGTGCTCAGTTATATGCCATGACCCCAACACACGCGATCATCGTCTACCAGAGATTCTTCGGCCGCAAAGAAGTCTACAGGTAAAAGTCTATGTCATATCATTCTGAACTTAACATTTATAGATACCGTTACGACTCTCCCGCTTACATGATGTCAAACCCGACCTCCAACTTCGGAACTGGATCTAGAGGAACTCTTATCTTTGCCGATGAGTTTGTGAAGGAGACAGTGCATCATCACCACAAGGGCCATGTGCACTCGTAAGTATCCTCACAACTGGTGACATCAGCCTGACACATGATGACGTCATCGCAGATCGAAACAATGGAAGGTGAAGAAGATCGGGTTCATCGATGTGCCGAGATACAACACTTGCCAAGCTGTCTTTTTCCAACTCCGTGACGCTGCGAGAAGTGCCAATCCCATTCAGTTTGAAGAGACGTACAGCAAGCAAGATATACTTGGTCTTGTACAATAAATGGGTTCTTATGCATCTAAATCCTCAGATCTCCAAATTTTGAATTGAATTTCTGGGTCTTACCACAAACAAATGCACAGTCATGTTCTAGAACGGTGGGAATTTCATGCTGACCTGCTTTGTGTTTGGATCTGGTGCAACAGTGGATCATTGGTGATGACACTGCAGACTGCAAAAAAACTTCTGAAGAATGTTTTTCATCATATAAAAAGAATATTACAGTGTATTTATCTACAACTCAACATCCACTGAATGCTTCCTGTGACCAGTTTGTATAGAATCAATGTCATTATTCATTTTTGATTTTTGATGATCACAAAGAATGACCACACAGGCTGGTCAGATTGCCTTCAGGAGCAGCCTCATTAATACAAACTCATCAGTGAGATCATGTTGTTCCGCTTATTTTGGGATGACACAGAGGCATATAGGAGAAGATAAACTCAGTAATAAATACTCAATGTATTAATAGCTCATTTCTTGGGGAGAGTGAGCTTGAATCCTGCAAGGGTCAATATGACAAATAAAAGATATTTTAAATAAAAAATAAATAAAATATGTTTTTTTGATTCATTTAAAATTAATAAAAATGTCATCTACAACTCACCAGCTCTGTCGGCAAGTCCTTGGGCAATTTCGTCCTGGGTCAACACACCTGTCAAATCTCAGTATCATTCGAATGAAACCGTTAACTCACTTCCGCTGGGCTTGGCCGCTTTAGGGGATCCAGACCCGGTGTCTGTTCACGTGAGCATCACATTAAATAACGCGTTCTCTTACCGTGAATCGCGCTAGCGAGCTCTGCGGCGGAAATTGTCTGCTCTTGTGTTGTTCCCTGTCATTCTCAGATGAAATCTCACGGAAATTTCAACTTACGGCGGCGTCACTGCGGTTAATAAAATCGTAAGCACCGGCGTACATGTGGGTGGCAACATACGGATTAGACAGTATTCTGATGTTCTCGTTTGTGCGGCTCTCGGACCTACGAGGATTCAGCGTGTTTTTTCAAATTTTGAATCTCATCATGAATAATGAGACTTTATAGACATACCTCCAGTTCTCTTTGGTGATCTTCTTATCACCATCTCTGTCCGCAAGCATGATGTTTTCGATCAGAGCTGCAGTCAATCTCTCATTCACCTTGTCTATGACAGGTTCCTGTCAAATCTTCAGACTGTTTACCGTGACTACTCGGTAACTACCGGGACTTTGCCACGTCGTACTCATCTCACGAATAAAATTGATCGATTGAATGTTGAATGATAACCATCAGAAAACGTGTCCGTGAAATAATGGAATGTGATCCTCACAAAAGTAGACATGACGTCCCATTCGGTCAGCCCCTGCTTGGCACCACTCTGTTCGGCTTCTTTCAGAGCGACCTCTGCAGATATCTTGACCAAGAGAGATATGGCAGCTTTCACATCGGCCTTATTGATGTATCCATCCCCATTACGATCCAACATGTTGAAGCAGGCTGATAGAAGATGAGATCATGGATCCCGATAAAACGTTGTGGAATGTACATTACTGCGTGAAAATAAAAAAAGGAATCCTCACCATCGACCTTTTGTTCCTCGGTTCCATTCAGAAGGAGCATGAGTCCATCGCAGATGTTGGCGATGGTGACTGTGACAGGTCAGATTAAGGGGGTCATATAACAGTTTAACTACTCACGAGCATTTTTGTGGTCATTATCAAAAATTCTGAAGACAATGTCAGAGGAGTCCTCGCACAGAGCTGGCGTTTGCATGATCGCATACAACTGCTTGATTCCTAATCGGTCAGAACCACAAATGGTATCATAAATACTTACCACTCTTAAAAGTCTTAGAATCGACTGCATTCTTGTTCTTGTATGTTCTGATGACGTGATTTACTTGATCGAGCCCCACTATTCGAGTCAATGTTAAAAACTTGGGGGTCAAGACTCACTTTGCCCCTTCCATTTTTGTGCGATGGCATCTCTCTCTTGAGTTGAGATCTCCTTCTTTAAATCAACAGATGTCGAGTTTCCCATGTTTCTGATTCGGTTATGTGCGATCTGTGGTCGGGTGTTTTTGCGGCTGGAATTTTCCCGATAAAACAGAAAGATGAACAACTATTAATAAAGACACTCTCAGCTGCAGGCTTGGAATTAATACAGAAATCGTGACCAATTCAAATGAATCGTGTTTCTTTTAACTCTGCCAAGAGAATCTTCCATCTCTTCAAACACTAGAGGAGGGAGCATTTATTCGTCTTAGTGAAGAGCCTGTGCACATGAAATTCGCCTCGTGTAGACGTCGACAAGTGGTGTGTCACCTGTCAGTCATAACAAAAAGTGGCCGGATTTCGTCCAATTTTCGAGAATCCTTTTGTGATCTGAACACTTCACATAACCCCCCACATCACCACACGCAACACGAACCCACGCACGAATAAATGCATAGAATCAGGTCCCATCTCTTCGATGCTCCTTCTGGTATGAACAAGGAGCAGGAACGCAAGCACCATTTCAGAAGACATTCAAAAGAGCCAGTCGTTACTGTCCACCAAGGCTATCCAACAGGTGTTTATACGCCAATGCCTGTCGCCCAACCTGTTATGGCTGCCCCTCCAGTGGCACCCAGAATGGTCACACCAATAATGGAGAGAACACCAACCATGCAGACTTCCATCGAACCCCTGCTCGAGGCGAGTTGATAGAAGAAAATTCTAAATTCTAAAGAATGATTAGGCGACAAATGTGAGTAGACAAACACAAGTACAACATGTAGAGAAGGAAATTGTTGTCCATGAACACGTACATAAGTTGGCAAAAGAAGAGGTGATAAGATCTCTGATATCGCCATTTATGCATAGCGAACCAACATCTTTCAGATTCAGCCTATCATATACAGAGAAAGAGAGCAGACCAATGTAAAGCAGGTACGTTGGCCCATGTGTGTTTCTTTTCTGATCAAACTAGATCACTCAATTAGCCCACGAGACAGAGATAAAGCCGGTCATCGTACAAGAGGAACAGCTCCCAGCTCAAGTTAGACCTCCCATCTTGTTGCAGTCTGAGGAGATCCCAGCCAACACCATATTACCCTCTAAAACTGTCGATGCGACCGTAAAGAGTGTGCAGGTGTGTATTTATGTCATCTTACTCCAGACATAACGTGTTGAAAAGCATGTTATTGCCTTCGGCAGAGCCATGAATAAACAATTGGCGACAGCTCATTTTGTACAGAACATGGAACCCATTGTGAACGAGATTGTGAAGAAGATCGTTTTAGAGGAGATCCAGCCGGTCGTAGAACAGGATACCGTATCTGTCACTATCTTACAACAGACACTGCCCGTCTATCTCAACACTGTCTATCTCGACAGAGAGCGCATGGCCCCCAGACAGATGGTGATTTCCTCACATTTGTTCTTATTCCCTCTACAACGATGTAGATGAAGTGAAAACCTTCGGTGACTGACAGGTTATAGTTGTCTCTGAAGCCAAACAGTCTCTTCTCTGGAGGCATGCTGAGGGACAACAGACCCTACTACGTCATCGAAGGAAACTTTGACTCGGAGTCCTTAAAGAGAAGCACCAGCAACAGCTCTCTGAACGAGATGATGATGAGAAGCAACAGCAGCAACTCATTGAACGAGATGATGAGAAGAAGCCCCACCAACTCACTGAGTGACTCGCTAAAGAGGAGCAACTCTGGAGGTGCCAACAGGATGGCCATGTCGTCCGCTTGAATCAAGAAATAAAATTATTATTAATGTTGTTTGTGAAAGACCTCAAGAATGATCATCCCACTTGTGAAGATGTGCGTCTGTCATTTCACAAAATAATGCAAAGCGAGCCTCTTTCTTTCCACAACAGCATCCTCTCCAATTCACATAACACAAAAGAACTGCGTATAGTGACTGTCTCTCAAGCAACAACCATTCGGTGATGTTTAGGCTGAAGGGGTGTTGTTTTTTGAAGAGTTGTAGAGGTGAATTCTGCAATGTTTCCCGAGATGAATTCAACTTTCTCATGGTTCTCCAAGTTGAAAATTTCAATCCGTAATGAAGATCACGGTAAGAACCGTGAATCTGCGGTAATTCTCACGAGCACAACTTGGATCGAAGAGGGCGTCATTGCTTTCCTCGCGAGCAATTAGCATCCCTGCTCTATTTTCCATTAGGAGCTTACGATCTTTAGAGATCATCAAGCAGTGACGCCAGAGCAAAACACAGGTACTGATCTGAGAACGGATTGGGAATGGAAGATTCACAATCATATAGTGCTTAGGCAACCACTCTTTATTATGTTCGATATGGCCACATACGGAATGATCTGGCCAGACTTTTCGATAGAGGAATCAATCACTTTAGAGATCCCCCCACCAGACCAACAAACTGCTCTTCTTCGCTCCAAGAGCCTACACGGAGATATTTACTCCAAGTACTGCGATTCATTTTTCACCTTGGTATGTGAATAAATGATGACCTGTGCCGGGGGTGATCTGATCTCCTTGTACAGGAAGCGGACGATGATGAAGAAGATTTATTTGACTCTTATGAGTTTGGATCAGAGGGTATGATCACCGGCAATTCACAGGTCCATCGTGCCACACAGGCCCTTGAGAGGTGATTTATTATCATCGCTCAGCTGATTTCTCACATCACCTCAGGGCCTTCACTGATGCCATCTCTGCCAGCAGTGCTCCCTCAGAGTGAGTAGAGAATTAAATCTCATCTAATTTAATCTCACATATATTTTCAGATGGGACCCAGAGAAGGACCTTGCAGAATATTTAACACATAAATCACCCGTCGATGAGGATTTTATAGACGCTCAAATTCATACGATAGAAGATGAGATCGCTCGCGTCGTCAAAGAGAGACAACTCTTAAAACAGAGTTTGGGCAGCCACACAGAATCCGCTCCCACAGATGAACCCAGCCACATGAATGACATCGCCGATGCAGTCGTAGAAACCATTGTTGATGTCGACTTCGATCTTCAACCTAAAGAGGAGACACCTCTCACACCACCACGAGACAGACATCAAAGCCCCTCTGCCAGCCCTTCACACAGCCATTCTTCAGGCTCTGAAGACCTCAGCCCTGTCCAGATAGACGTGAGAAATTCTACAATAATTCCTCTATATTCAGATCGTACTCATCTCGTTTCAGACATTTGTGCCACCCCCCTCAAAACCACCAAAAGAGAAGAAGACGAAGACAAAGAAGTCTGTGCGACGGAAAAGGCCTTTAGAACCTGAGGCTGTGAAGCCTAAGGTCACCCTCGCCTTCAACTACATCGAGCCAAATACATCTAAGAAGCTGAAGAATGTCATGGAGGAGGGATATACTTTTCAACACAACCAAATTGTCAGAGTGGACCGAAAGAGGTGCGCACACACGAACGAAGACGAGGAAATAGACATCTGTTTCTGAAGAAAAGAAATATTTATATCTGTTTTACGCCACGGAGTTTTCCTCTTGCTTGCTGCCGTGATATCTCTATTTGTGGTTGTGACATTATGTCTTTCGTGAATTATGAGACGTCTCAAAGTCTCGCTTTCTCGACACGTCTTTTTACGAAAAACACGGTAATTATCGAGCGATTTCATGGAGATTTGTCGTCATAGCAGCCTTTGTTCATCTTGACGGTCATCTATTGTCCATCGGAAGGAACAAAGTCAGTGGCTTTTGTGTGGTTATGTCAACTTTGCGATGGACACCCCCTGCCCTACACCGAAATTGAAGCAAGTTTGGAGATTTGTTTTTTCATTTTCTACAGAAGGTCATCACAGAAAGCGCCACTCACGAATACATCAATGGACTCTATCAAGAACAACCGTAAGTCTTCATTACCGTGTCAGGACACATGAGCTCATATGATATCAGTTAACACTAAGCCCTCTGGAGGCACTCCCCTCACCAGACGTTGGGCTAGAAGCATGAACAGAATGATGGGATATTCACCTTCCATGGCTCGCAAGCCTCAGCTGCCTCCCGTTCAGAAGGACGCTGACAAGCTCACCAAGAGCACCATGCTCGTGCCCCCCTTCTACCTCTAAGGTCAGGTCGCTCCTGTGCGACCTTCGGCGAGGTCTTTGTGAGCTCAGACCCCCGACGAGGATGTAGAGGATGGATTGCTGACCCCATTGTACAGCTGTACATAACGTACGACGATAAAAACGAAGAAAATCAACGCTTTGATTAATCTACTTTTAACGTGCGTTTTGTAACTACTTTGAGATCTGCGCTAAGTAAGGATCAGTTAGGAGGCAGAGTGAATCGTCTGGACGACATGATATAGTATGGCGTATATTTTAATGTCTAAAAGTCTCAACGTGTCACTAGTAGATAGATCAATACACCCCTTTCAACAGTCCCTATGTAAAAAAAATGAAATTATCGATTTTATGTGGATCATTGGCTCTCCTCTTTAGGCTGCCTTGGATCAGGGGATGAGGATGATGATTCATTTATTTCGACGAGGATTTAATGATGATATCATACATTTGATGAATAAATCAGCTTACCTCTTCACTTGTTTCTGCAATTGAGACTGTGGGTCTTCTTGGCTTTAAGAAGTAAAAGTTGTCATACTTTCTTCCAGAGAATAAGGTGTTCTTGCAAGCTTGTGCCTTGGCATGTGACAATCCATATTCCTTCTGTTGTCCGCCCTTTCCTTTTGGCCAGCAGACAATATTACCATTAGGTCTGACCATAAATCTCTTTTGAAAAGCCTTCTTTGTCTTCATTTTGGTCTTAGTGGCGATTTGTTGAGGAAGAGTTACAGGAAGTAATAACTGGCTCTGCATCGGCTGGTGTAAAAGTAAGATCAAACATACTCATTAAATCAGATCCAAATCACCTTCATCAGAAAGGGGTTTTGTTTAGATGATATGGTAGAGATTTTCATCGCCGAAAAGACCCGTGAAACGTCCATGATTTCAGATTTTCGATGTGATGTTTTGAAGATGATAACTCGTTGTAGATTGACATCATATAAAAAGGGAATATTATAGTGCATTTATCAACAACTCACCACACACTGAATGCTTCCTGAGATCAGTTAGTAAATTTGTTCTTTTTTCCCGGCCCCAACACCAAACAGCCACGCAAGAACAACAGGATGCCACCTACCAACTCTGTTCTGCAGGGGTGACCAAGTCTGAGTCAGGAACAAAGTGCGGACAGGGTATTACCAACTCATGTTGGACCCCACCCCCAATCCTAACTGCTCAAAAAAGTCAAACTGCCAACAGAAAGATGCCATCTCATTTGAGAGTAAAAACAAAAAAAACAACAAATACTAGAACATCTCATATTCATGATTTCATGATTGCCTCTAATGAAACCCCAAGAAATAATTGTGATCCTTATGACACCAACTACAACGGTAACCGTGCAGATAAATCAGATTAAAAAACAATAAATTCCTCAATACACTCACTAAATATGGTTATCTAGACTCCATCCCCTTGTCGTGAAAACGACATTAAAATACAAGTAGCAGCAAAGCGCTTCGGCAAATCCAGCGTTGTAGACGAGCGACTAATTGCACCTGCCATTCCAACCCTATCTACAACGCAACGACTCTTAATAAAAC
>KV920991.1:0-40847 GCA_002081555.1 Protostelium mycophagum | reverse complement strand
GAACGAACTAATTCTTGGCGACAAAGGCTACCAGGGAGTCGGTCAACTTCATACCCCAATGAGAAGGAACATTCTTCGCGTGAATGTTGGAGGAATCCCCCATCTCACTTGTTTGTCAACCAGTACCATGTGGACCTTGAGGATGACGACTCATAAAAAAGATAAAATAAATTACAATCCGTAACACTTTATTTTTCTTGTTCGAATTTTCATTTTGCCATGGTCCAATTCTTTTGTTTTTGTGAATTCCTCCGATCGGAAACGGATTGATCTCATTGTATTTGTCCATGACACTGAAGAAGAAGAAGCCAACTCCCAAGAAGACTCTTGAAGAGGTGCTGGATATAAGTCATAATCTATCTCATGTGTTGCAGGATTCCTCTCGCTCTTCAAGACGAAGCACGAGGATTGCAGAGAATAACAAGAGCCCTGACTATAAAGAGGAGGCGACTGCGAAAAGAACACGCAATCAAACAAGAAGATTGCCCCTAAAAGAAGGCAAAGCAGAGACAGAGGAGTCACCAAAATCCAAAAGGCAATCTCAAAAACAGACAGAAGAGAAGCAAGTGACACCAACACAAAATGAAGACAAGAATCAAGAAGACATCTTGGATGAACTCACTCAACCAGAAGACGACACTGTCCAGCCAAATCAATTCATAATGGAAGACAAAACCATAGAAGCTCAAGAGAACATTGTCGATGAAGAGGAACATGAAGAAATTCCACTTGTCAATCCAATAGAGGATAGAGATATGGGGAGGTGGGGATTCCAATTCAATCCAGACGACAGAGAACTGCGTAATTTCTTGGTAAGTTTTGATCGTCATTTCGGTGGTGCATTTTGATCATGTCGTTCTGCTGACCATCAGCACTTATCTCATTTCAAATGCAGAGGAATTACTCGAATTCTCTTCAGGATTTGGCGAAGAAAAACATCCGCACATTCACAGAAAATCACGAGAGGGCCATAAATGAGACCAGCCACAGATGGAACAAATGTTTAGAGGATCATGAAGCGGTGAGCGTGATCTTTGTGATTATTTTTTATATACTCTACCGCATGTTTCTACTGTAGCGAGTGCTCTCATTCGAATGTATATTCTCTTACATTTAAAAAATAATAATGGATCTCTAATGCAAAATGATGACGCTTGCATAAAGTGTAGACTCTGAGTAAAATATACAAAAATCCAACAGAATATGTCACCTTAAATTGACTGGTTGTAGTCCGTCCTTTCAAAAGAAAACACCATGAAGACTGATATCTCCACATTACAATCCGAGATATCTCGGTTGAAAACCCAGATGTCAGATCTGGTTTCGTTCTTCACAACCAGCATTTTCCCTGAAATTTCTTACATCAAGACGCAAGTGCAGAACCTACCATCTACAACGGACCTGAACGATATGTACAAAAGGTTGGAGAAGCAGCTCCAGCCGTCCGAAAAATACAAACAAGAGTTACAATCCAAAGAGGAGCGCCTCAACCAGTTGCAGATGGAGAACGAGCGTCTCCGCAGGGACTTGGACGCTGCGCGTGATGAGAACAGAAATCCACCAGAAAAGGTCGTTGTAGACAAGATCGAAGTTACGCCCACCGTCCATAAAACCAAAAAAGGCACCACCAAAAACATTAAAATCCTTTTGGCGGGGGTAGAGCAGAAGACCACACCGGAGCGTCAGAAATCCGTTGTAGATGACAGTGTGAAGGGTGGTCAGGTTGTAGATGGACCGGAGATCACATCGGAGGTTCAGCCGGAGATTTCAGCGGATACTCTACCGCAAATACCTTCCAGCGCGGAGTTAAAGAGGGCGGCGTTGAAGAGTGCTGTGAAGCCGGTAGCTTCTCCACAAAGGAAAAATTCTACCAGCAGAAGTGCCAAGAATGTTTACGAAGAGTCATATCTGCCAGTTTCAGATGTATGTGATGCATCATTCAGGATCGCGCGAAAAGTTTTTGTTACAACATGTCTGATGTCATTTGTACATGGACATGTACTGATCCCGATAGGAAGATGATCCACGTGATGAGGTGTATACCCCAAGACCCACAAAGAAGGCTAAGATCTCCTCTGCTCCTGCTGCTCCTGCTGCTCCTGTTGCTCCTGCTCCTGTCAATAACTCTGGCTCCTACAATAATCAAAAACAACGTCGCCCGATGTGAGTGTATTTTCACATGTTTTCGGGGCGTCCGAGGTCCTTTCGCGGTCTTTTCGACCCACCTGAGGAGTAGTTTTATTCCAGAATCATTCACTGCAAAGGATTGCATCTCTCCATAAAATTTAATATTTTATTAGTAGATGAGTTTTTACTCAAAAACGCAAAAAATTATTTAAATTTATTCACTTGATCCCAAGATCAGTAAAAATCAAAGATGACGTCTGAGTACAACGTCGGCTGACTACAACGTTGTAGATTGGGAGATATACCCGGAGTCGAGGGCAAGAGAGTCACGTGCGGCAAGAAGAATGGGGTCATCCAAGGAACCACTATTCTATGCGATTGCTGCAGGCGAAAATACACCCCCGCATCCTTTGAGGTACATGCGGGGTTTATTAATAGGCGAAGACCTTATGAAATCATCACGCTTGTCGACACTAACAAGAATCTGGAGCACTATCGGAAGTGCTCCAGCTGTTCCACTACAGACACTGAGAAGTGGCATAGGAAGGTGGATAAGTCGCCATTGTCCTTCTGCGAGAACTGCTTCCAGAGATATGAGGACAAGTCGGTACCGGAGATCACGGAGAAGGTGAGTGACACATGTCAAGATCTTATTTAGAGTACATATCATGTTATTCTGATCTTAATTAGATGAAAATACTCCAAGCACCAGCATTAGAATGTAAAAAGAAGGAGGTAGAACCGACTCTGCCGATGTTGCCTTCAGAGCACACTCCAAACTCCAAACCAGCTAAAAGATTTGACATTCGCGAGTTCACCGAAGAGATGTTCCATGAACACGTGGTCATGAAGAGAGAGCCCATCGTGTTGACAGGTAAGATGACAGGTCATGATGTCTCGATTTGATGATGACGACATGTCGTGATCTCTTGAAGACCGTGATGACATGATGTCAAGCGATGACAAATACATGCCTCAGATGTTGACACGAATAGGGTGTATGGAGGTCCTAAAGAAACAGCATATATGGAGCTTTGACCATCTTTTGAGATCTTGTGAGGACGAGAAACTATCGGTGAGATGTCCATCGCGTCTGTTTCGTTGTGAAAAAATGCAACAAAAATATCTCTTGCAAGGAAGCCACGTTTGTCGCTTCCCGGGAAAAAAAATCACATCCCGCATGTGAGCACGTTTACTACCGAAACGATGAGCCACTATCAGACGGTAGTAACCGCAAAGCTTCCCGGGATCAGATTAATCCGCTCCGGGAATCGACAACATGATCATGATCAAAGACAACATCGTTGACATGATACAGGTGAGGTTCATGCAGATGGACCCATCGGATGAGAGCCAGTTCTCAGTGATTAGAGATGTGACTAAGAGTGTCAAATGGTTCATGGACAAGGGAACTGGTTACGAATTCGGTGATGAATCAGACATTGATTGTCAGGTGGGTGCATCTGTCATCCCGATGTCGACATTAGGATGGTCATTCGTTTCCTTACCGTGAGGTGCGTTCACTACCGTGATTTTGGGCTTCGCTCTTAACTCCGGTTCAGTGCAGCACTAAAAAACGCCGACGGAAATTCTCCAGGTTGTTAGTATCTTGTTAGTGTCGACATTCCTTAGAAAACTCGCCCAAAAACAAAAGGACACCATATGGCATCTACATCTTGAAACGTCATCATCATGTCGACCAATCTACAACTCCTCTCTGACACCGTTGTAGAAGCCAAACGACCAGTCTAGAGTGATGGTCTATGCTAAAGACTACTCTTTCTCGGAGAACAAGAGATTACAATGGGATGAAGATCTATTCCAGATGCTCCCAAAGTTTTTAACCCCGGGAAATGAGGACTATGACATGGTGTCATTTCTGCCGACAGAGCTAAAACCCATCGTCAGCATGGCGTGAGTTCCAAAAATAGATTGAATTGTAGCGCAGAGCGCCATTGTTAGTGCAAGAGGTTTATTTTTTAATGGCAAGTTCTTTGTACTGAAAGTTGACATTCGTGTTCGGCAAAGCCACAAATGCTTCTCTCACGGTTTTTGTGTCGAGAGACTTTTATAATATACTTTGTTTGCAAATCAAAAAATGTTTTGTTTCTTAGGGTTTAGGGTTTAGGCCTGTAAATCTCGGCACCTTTGAGTCTTTTGGCATATGAAAAATGAACCGTCGATCTAAAAATAGCAGCTACCTCGGTGTCGGGGGAACCCGAACGCCCTTCCACATCGACAAGTCCGCGTCCATCGCCTACAACTTGTGCGTCTTTGGTGACGGTTACAAGAAGTGGTGGCTTATAGATAAGACACAAAAGGAGGCTCTGTCCGAGAAGATGAAGGAGATGGGAGGTACACTGCACAAGGATAATTTCTGGATGGCGCCCAGAGAGCTGGAAAGCACCGGGATCCCCATGTGGTATATCGACCAACGTATCGGGGACCTTGTCATCGTGCCACCTGCGGTACCGCACACGGTCATGAACGAGGTTCGCTGTCTTCTTTGTCGAATATATTCAAGTGAAGAGATCTCGGATTCGTTTGGAGCTCATCGTGTGCAGGGAGGCTTCTCTTGTGCAGTGGCAGGAAACATCTTGAATTGTTTCGCTTTGGCCGATTCCTGGGAAGAAGAACAAGGTACTGTCTATAACGGATTTGGTGGTGATTCTTCTGCTCACCAAGAAACCTTGACATTAAAACACGAATATTCACACCGACAGAGAACAAGAGGGTCAACCGAAACTCCTACTTGCGGTTTAAGTTCGTGATCCACTTCAGTTCTATCGGATTGAAAGAAAAGATCCAAAAAGACAGGAGACCCCAAGATGTGGAGAGATTGAAGCAGGTGTTGCCCATTTACAGACAGATCTTGGACGATGAGAAGAGCACCGAAGTTCCGGCATCCTTGCTCAAAAGTCCAAACAAGATGGACATCAAGTCGATACCAGAGACGTTCACATGTGATGTCTGTGAGGGAGACATATTCAACAGGAGGTGGATTTTTTATCAACTTTTGATTGCGGCGAAGCCTCAAATGGTGGCATTGAAGTTTCTGTTGGGTGTATCCTCTGAATATGCTGTAGGTTCTACTGCGCGAACAAGTGCGAACGTTACGACATGTGTCCAAAATGTGCCAAGATCTATGGGATGAATCACCACCTGCACCAGATGGTCGTTGATGAGTGGGTGCCTCATGAACATCTAGAGCGTAATTATGAGGAGTGTATGAAATTGGTTCAAGAAGAGACCAGCATGCAAACATAAATAAAAAATTCAACTTATACAGCTGGTTGTAGAAGCGAACAGAAATCTTCTGTCACAAACAAGACACAACGAGAGAAGAACAGCAACATGACCTCGCTGATATTCTATGATCTGCCAAACGTTGACCCAAATGTGGGATGTTGGTGCGTATTCATCCTCTTTATTTGGTATGACGTCATGCAGGTCACCAAACACATGGAAGGCAAGACTTGCGCTCAACTATAAAGGATTAGATTATGAAACTTTCTGGCTCCCTTATCCTGACATCACACCCACGATGAATCAATTGAAGTAAATTTAATCATATAGGTCCCCAGTCTTATCACAGACAGTGTTCCTGGTAATTCAAATTGGCCATTCCATACACTTCCTATTCTAGGAGTGAAGGAAGGAGAGGCGACAAAGTATTACATGGACAGCACAGCCATTGTTAAAGAGCTCGAGAATATAAAACCAGAACCATCTCTTTACCTCTCTGATCCTACCGTCGAGAAGGTATCATCAGTTATTACGGCTGAAGATTGATGTTTGTCAGGTTATGAAACTTGTACAAGAAGGTGTAATGGGAGTTTTGAGACCTCTTATGCTTCCAAAGGTAAGTGACACCGAAATTGAAGAGATGTAAAACTGACATTGTTCACATCAGAAGGTCTCATACTTTTAGGTACCCAGAAAGGTGTTACCGCCACGTGATGTCGAATATTTCGAAAGGACACGTAAAGAGATATTCGGCTGCAGCCTCTCTGAGCTGGAACGAAAACAAGATGAAGCCAAATTGTGGGAACAGGTCGCACCAGTCATCAAAGAGTTGAGCCAGATATTGAAACAGAGCGGAGGACCCTTCTTTTTGGGAGAGAAAGGTGATCATTTGTCATCATTCTGGCCGCTGATCGAGCTGCAGTGTCCTATGCTGATCTGTTTCTATGTGCATTTTTTGCATGGTTCAACCTGCTGGACACTTCCATCATTGAAAAGTGAGAAGCGTCATCTCTTAATCTCAATGAGATTGATATCTTTAGATTCCTGAGCTTTGATGAAGAAGGAAGAATCCGTAGGTTATGGAATCAACTCAGACAATACACAGAAAGAAGCACTTAAACGTCTATAACACATATACATATATACGTCAAGTATTGTCGACAAATATTTCAGAAAAAATTCTATGAAATTTTAATTTTTTATATCATTTTTATTTCGTATGAATGTGAATTCTCCAAAGTAAAAATATAATTTTGAATATTTAATACATTTATTTTTTCGCGGAACGTGTGGCTTTCATCGTCATGATCCTCTCGCTCGCATTCTTGATCGGCTCATTCGGCACGAACAACGGCACATCCTTGTATAGATACGTGAATCTGTCCTTCTTCTCAAAGTATTTGGACATGAGCTCAGAACATGACCTCCAGTAATACCGATAGAGGTCTTGGATGAGCGGCTGTGTCAAGGATCCGCTCTCCTCCTCTTGTAGTCTTGTCTTTCTTACGTACTGAGCGTATAGTTCTGGGAGCCTCTGCTCTGGCTGCCTCTCGGGGTTAAAACGGAAACCCTGGCGGAGCCTGCCTCGGTCGTTGTAGACGATGGGCTCTACCAGTGCCATCTACAACGATCAACTTTTTGGCGGGAAAAAGGTCGACCTGTGCGTTGTCGTCGAGGGAGAGGTTGTGGTGCTCCACGAGAAGGTTGTAGACGACCATCTTCCAGTCTTTCACGTATTGATCTTCGAACCTTTTGGTATCAGTTCAGGCTAACAGGCAAGCTAAATAAAACTCAAAATCTGCCTCTTTAAAACGAATACAACTGTACTGAGGCACAGGTGACGCTGGATTTCCTCAAAATTCGCGGCAAAGCCGCCAACATGAAAAACAAACTTCCACAACAGAGGTACAGAAATATCGTAATGCAAACATTTCAGGTTCAGATCACTTCTGAATCACAGCTCCGCCCATTATTTATTTTTTTGTTGATCATTTACAGTAGTGACAAATACAATTGTCCAAGGAGATCATTATGATACATCGACTCACTTGCTCATCTTCAGGTTGCTATTCTCTCCGAGAGAGACCTCTGTATCGCACTGTCTTTGTAAACGAAAATAAATCACGATACAAACTCCTTACGACTTCCGTTTCCTCATGGTTTGAGACGATTTGAACGTGAGCTCGCGATAGCATCGGGACTATTTCTGTCTTGAAAGCCTCTTCATCTCGCGTCTCTGTCTCTTGCGATTCGACTCCGACAGATCCAATCGAAGCTTCCTCCGACATTTATGATCTGGACATTATAAACACAAAATGACTCCTGGTGTCTTTTTTTTCCTTCTGTTGAAAGAGTTGTCGCACGAAGATCTAAAAATGTGGTTGATTTGTGCCCACCTTGTTTCTGGAACAAAAATTTTGCTGATTCCATGAACAAATGCGACAGCCAGCCAAGATATCTCAACAAAAACAGAAGAAAGATCTGATCTTGCATATGAGATGAATGTCGCCGATTTCGTGCAGAGAATAGAGGCAGAGAGGTCGCAAGGAAACTGGGCAGCGGCTAAGACTCAGGTGTGATCATTTCCCTTCTGATATTGATCTTGATCTGACAGATCGAAGGTCCTTTTAGGTCGAAGTCTCTTTCCTTTAGATACTACATTGTTGGTGAGGAAAAGCTGACATCAAAATATTGTTGACATATTCAAGTTTGAACATCATAAAGTAGCTCTTCAGGAAGGAAATTACAAACAAGCTGCAGAAATTCTGACTCAAGCGTGAGTATTTTTTTGTTCTCTTTGTGTGGTGACGTCACTGATAATGAATTATTGAAATTATTATACTGCGGCACTATTAGGATTGCTGCAGCCTCAACAATTGATGATGATATCATGAAGATATGTTTAGATGACATGTAGGTGCCAAGGAGGAGAATGTCCATCCTTTTTGATCGATTGGATCATGAGCATCGTGTTACCTGAACTGCGTAGAGCACCACTCCCACATTTCGAGAAAAATACACCCCGAAGGGAACTGAAAGTCAACGGAGAGGTACATTTTCCCGCCAAAAACACTGAAATTTGCCCCACAAATCGGCGACAGTTTATTTATGAGACAAAAATAGTTTTTGTAAAGTGTTCGTTAGCATCAAATGTGTACATAAAAACAAAACCTGACATAAAGTTTCTGAAGGCACGCGATTCTTAGCGCATTTCGCGGTAACTAACGGGAGATTTTGACCTGCATTGAACAAATAATATAGAGAGATTTCTTGTGTCTAAACGAGATCAAAAGTGTTCGTTACGAGGCACACCACGAAAATCTTTGCATGGTTTTTATTGTGTAAACGGGTCTGCAGAGACAGCAGAAATCGCAATATCCAAACACGCTTGTAAAAGCAAATAAATATACACTTAGAAATAAAGACATGAACCATAATTAAAAGTAACAAAAGTGACAGATGATGGATAAATTATTTGAGAGCTTGGGGGGCTCTAAAGGGATGTCCACACTGCTGAAATCGATACTGTCTCAATTGATTGAGACGAACAGACATGACGTGGCATGTTCCCTCTGTTCTATTCTTTTGAAACACCAAAAAAATCGAGAAGGGTCACAACACGACCAAGACGTAAAGCAGTTATTGGTGAGAAATTTCTGAGAAACTTCGTGAATATGCGATGAAATTTCTGAGAAATTTCGTGAACATATGATAAAATTTCTGAGAAAAGTACAGGATTTGTGTGTTGGGATTTGTGTAGACACTGAGAAGCATCTCAAATATTTGGACCGGCCCACAAACGAATACAGAAAATTTGCGGGTACGTTCCCGCCAATTTCGAAATTCAAATTTTGAACGTCACAGTCACGTGTATATCAGATATGATGGATAGCTTCACCCCACAAGAATTATCCGAAGCGGTGAGCTCTCAATCAACGTCCAAAATAATACTAAAAATAGAACAGGTCGTTGTAGATCTAGGCAGGGGCTTTTCAATAACGAGACCCCCTCTATCTCAAATCATCAGCCTTTCCTTCCAAAATCTTGTTGCGTTGGCGGACTACAACGCGTTGTACAAATTGTTGAATCTGCAGAGAAGAGTAAAAAATATGCAAGAAAATTCCTCGAATATTTCACTCGAAATGAGGGCCCAATTCTTCGAGACGTGCTGTAAGAAGGTGGCGGAAGGTAAGAAATTTCGAAGATAATTCGTCATCGGTGAGGGTTGAGATATCGCAGATGAGAATGATACGATGTCGTTGCATGGCTGCCTGGCCGTTTTTTTTCATTGTGTTTGGGATTATTACAAGTCCATCGTTTTCGCGGGATTCCAGCGGAAATTTCTTGGAAAAGTGATCGTCTACAACGATGACGAGCAGAATTCTCATTTGAATAAGAAGAGAAGAACCGAAGAACTCCCAAAACCACCTCAAAGTAAGTATTTTATTTCATTTGATTTAAAAAATTATTTACTTTTTTGTTAAAAAATGGAGTTGTAGATCCCATCATTGATTTATATAGGCGTGAGATTACTAGAAGTGACGTCATCGTTTTTATCCAAACTTCCTCCTCGTTGTAGATTCGCATTAGAAAGAGAAGAATTTTCTTGGAAAAATTCAGACTGGATCCAGTTGTCCATGGGCGATATCTATTTTTATAAGGTTTATTTAGAGATATTATTTTTATATTTTATAATGATTTTTATTAAATTTCTTCAGGAAGATTATGATAAATCCTTCGAAATGTATGATTTATTAGATAACTCCATCTACAACCCGCCCGATTCGCAAAACGGTCGTTCCAATATTTTGAACCGCGACGTGACTTCCCGCCAATCCGTTGAGATGATCGGTACTTTTATTTTTCAAAATTCAAATTCAAATGTTCAGGTCAATACGTACACCTCCAAAAGTCCATATGCGAAGTCCAACTTGGACGTCTACAACTCGCCAAAGAGAGTCTGATCAAGGTCTTGATGTCTGTAAGTCTCCCAACACAGCTGGAGGCCAGAAGAAAGCTGGAAAACATCTTCAAGCTGCCCCCGAAGTCAACGTTTTTCGCGCCGCTGAACGAGACCTGCATTGCAGTCATGGCAACGTATCACCTCTGTGCTTGTTACCAGAAGGTGGGGTCGTCTGGTTGTAGACGAAGCTTCCCGCCATTTTGACGGGTTGTAGATGAGAGATCCGGGACAAATCGTTCTCTATCAATTCGGCTGGCCATTCTATTCAAAACAGTTTCATTCGTATATCACCGCTGAAAATTCTTCGAACATTCGCTTCGACCGTTTTTTCGATTTCATCAGCAATGTAGACATCATCGAAGAGTTTGCGTTTTTGTACAAGAAAAATGGCGGGAAAATGAGGTTGTCTGTGGTGGAGCAAGACCTCACAGAACAGTTTGAAAAGCAAGTGAGCAGGTCGTCCATGCCGGAGATGTCTGTCCCAAAACTGATGCCGAGGTGGGTCATACGTCGATCATGTTCTGTTGACGTCTCACAGATTTTTGAGAGACGAAATGTCCAAGTTTTACAAATAAAGTCAAAGATTTGCTTCTGATTGATCATCTCTAAAGTGTGTAATTGTTTCATTCTTACGTCATATATCATCCAGATGTATGCATAGAACAACATAATAAGATGCCTTTCATTTTATCAGAGGAGGAGAGCTTAAAGAAGGAGGAAGAGAGGATCGTAAATCGGATCAACAAGAAACAACAGGGTGAGACGTTTGATCCTGAGGCAGAGAGAAAAGATAAAGAAGAGGAGGAGAGGCAAGCCAAAGAGGAGGCAGCACGACTCAAATTGGAAGCAAGAATGAAGAAGGTGAGGTACAATTATTATGAATTAGAATAATGGTGTTCTCAGATTGAAGATGCAAAGAAGGCGAAAGAAGAGCAAGAAGCAGCTGAAACAGAAGCCCGCCTTGCAAGGATCAGAGCTGCGAGCAACAAATGATTTGTACATTAAAACCTTCATTATGCAGACAAGAATTCTGGCTTGTCAGTATGATTATCAAACACACAACATTCTGGATTTGCAGAGAAGCGGGTCTTTAAATCTCATTTATTCAATTCTGCAGCACGCGCTCTCAGCTCTTCCTTGCTCAAAGGCTTCTCGAGGTTGTTCATAATCTCATTAGAGGGAATGTAAGGTGGTCGGCTGAGATGAACTCCAGTCTCTCCAATCTCTTGGCTCACTTCTGGGTTTATGCTAGGGTCGTGGTTATCCTTCGCGGGGTGTGGTAGTATCTTGAATTCTTGATCGGCCATTTCGTGTATATGATTTTCGTGTATGTGATTCACCATCGAAAAATCCCAGCAAACTACAACGAGGTTATTCGAGAGACACGAATGATCTCCACGAAATGGCTCAGAGAGTTGGTGGGTTCGAGCCAATATCATTATTTCCTCAAGGCTCCACCAACCAAAATCCCAAAGATATCAACAGAATGACCCTCTCAGATTGTGCAACAGTCCACTGGGTGTTGGGATTATTGATGTATCCTCCTGTGGCCACGGTCTTTGTGGAGGTGCTCATCGCGATTAGGTAAGAGACTTGAGAGATGGTGATGATCGGCTGATGATGATCAGCTATACCTCACACCACTGTGTGGCGGCACCAAGCCCAAGAACAAAAAACATAATTGGACCGACCCGTACGACACCACACCATAAGGAGGCACGTAGCGAGCAAAGCTCTGAGTTCGAATAGTCGCCTCTCATCTGATTGAGACTCATGAACTTTCAACGTGATTGAGAGTGCGCGTACTCTCACCTCGGTTCTGGGGATGTTTTGCGGCGTTGCAATTCCAATGCCACATCAACACACTTGTACGGAAATTCGCGTCAACTGCGCCAGAATGCGTCAGAGCGCGTCATTAAAAGAGCGAATCATGGAGCCAGTTAAAATTGGTATTGAAACAAGAAGATTAATTAAGATGTTTACAAAATGATGGATTTATGGGGATATAATTATTTCCCATACTGATTCCTTGTACTTATCTGAGACTCTCCGCATCTCTAACATCTAAATGTGATCAACAATTATTACCATTGACAATATACCTGTTTGATAAATGTAAAAGGATTGTCCTCAAAGCGGATGCATGAAGAGATATCTTTGTATTCCTCCCAACACTCTTCGGTCACTGCCTGTGGTTTAGATGGGTCATCAACTGGAAGCACATATCCATTGGAGGCTATCAGTTCATTCTCTAAAAGGCTCTTCCAACTGTCTTCCCATCCTGTATGATTTTTTAATATCTATTCGAAATACAATCTTGATGCATTTTCACATACCATCTTCTCCAGGAAGTATCTTATATTTAGCTTGAATCAAGCCCCTTTTAAAGGGTACAATGTTGACAAACATCGACATTAACATTGCCTCTCGAAACGTCTCTGGATAGCAACCATTGATCATTTTGAAAGCAATTTCAATGTTATCTTCATCCTCCTTAATATACGAGATGTGCTCTAAAAAGATATTCTCGTACTCCTTGTCGTTTGCTTGTATCAACCTTTTGATTGAGTGGGCTTCATAACCAGAGACAATCACATAGTGGATATCTGACATCATCAGCACGATGATTATATGCTGTCAAAATGATACCTGAGCCTGCTGTCATGATGTGAATGATGGGTCTGATGTAATTGTCCCAATGTGTTGTTTGGAGTACAGTACGGATAAAATTATCTGTCACCACGCATTTCGATAGATTGAACTCTTCATCATTCTGGATGGCATTCTTCCAATCATCATAGAGCTCAGTGTTGCTGAATGATTTCAATTGAAATCAGTTCAAAAGTCCTTACAACATCAGCTGATCCAATTGGTATAGACGAGGATATCCCTCATCCTCTTGTTCCGATCTTTGAATGAATGTCTCAATATCACACTCACAAATCTTATTGAAGTCCCAGCATTTCTGCAATAATTATCATCTCAGTATATGACTGTTATATCACCTCAGTGTAAGGCGTTGCAGGAGGAGGTAACTCTCTCTTTCTTTCTTCTTCTAACTCTTCTTCAAGCTCCCTCTCGCATTCGTCTTCATTTGTAGAAATACCTAGTGTATTATCAGAATACATATTTGAGATGAAAGGATGTCTCACTTTTGATTGTCTGGTTGCGATTAACCAGCTTCTTGACGTGTGCGATTATTGCTTCACACTGGTGTTCAACATCTCTTTGAAGTATTTGTGATGCTTCTTTCTTCTTTCCAATGGAATTTCTTCCAAGCATCTGAAAGCAGTGATCCTGTGTGCGTGTTGAAAGCGCAGAGATGATAGGTCTGTCAACCAATCTCTGTCCATAAAGAGTAGACAGATCAATGATCTCATCAAGTATGATAGTTCCTTTCATATCTTCTTGTTGCAGATTGTGTCTTACAAGATGATCCATGACAGCAGAGGATATGTGATACTGCATTCCTGTTTCTCTCAGTTACTAGATGTGTGACTACAATACATCTACCTTGTGAAGTAAACGAAGTCAGCGCTTTTGTCTGGAGTTGTATACCATTCTGCATAGTCCACCTGAGCACATCTTTACTTGTGGGCTCCTCCACTTCCATCTTGCTCAATACCTATTGAATTTTAGTATGTGTGAAGAAAATTCATACATCTATACCTCTGATGTACACCAGAAACGAACAGAGTGTTGATTATGAACAAGCTTTCTCATTCTCATACATCCTTGCATCAGCTTATCCTTTGTCAACTCGGGTCCAACTGTGACATAAGCATGTGATCCCACACAAAACGGTATGTCTGTTCCTCTTGTATGTATGTCGTCCAAGTAGCAGAAACATTCTGAACTGACCTCCCTCCCATCGTAGCTGCTGATGACACCGGATCTATCCATCACAAATATCCTTCCAGATGCATCCAAAAATATGCCTGTCTGGAATCTCTCTGATAGGAGCAGCATCTATCTTTGTTAATGATTGTTGTAGGATCTTATGACTATCCGTCAATATTTTACCTTTCTCACAACCTGCTCATTTGACAATCCTTCAATAAGAGCACCACAATCTATTAATACGTTCCATCCGTCTCTCCCACTCATCATCTCCAGAATAGATGTTTCTGAATTTCTTATGTGCTCAACACGAGAATTCTCCGAACTCATGATGATAGAGATCATCTTTCCATTTGTAGATTCCAGCTCAGGTAGTGGCTTATGAAAAATCCTTAGAGGAAGTGTGTCTTTTGTATCATCTGTTCCTGAGAACCCTACTACTTTTCTGCCTTCTACTAAATCCCAAGCACTGGCTATGATCTTGTATGGAAATTGTTTTGTTCCTTTCGGTAACACAAAGTGAGACACGTAATATGCGGTGACCTAGTGTTGTTGGCCACATACATTTACATTGAATCATATTACCTCCATATTAAACCTGAAGTATCTGTATATCCTGTCCATTAGATAAGCATCTTCCAGGTTTATTGCTCTGGTACTCTGTAAGGTTCGCTTATTGTCTTCGTCCATAATTCCACAGGATAAACTGTACCATCTCTCATATATTACATCTTTCTCAGTCAGATTTTCATTCTTCAGAAGGCAAGAGAATGTTCTGTCAAATTGTCAGCAACAGTATGACAAACATACACTACCTGTGTATCTGTTCCTCTGTGAGACCGTCGTATGCGTAAGCCTGATAAGTATGCATGATTGCAATATCTGGATGAGCAAACTCTACTCCTGGTGCAGGACAATCTTTTGCTCTGAAAGGTACAGCCATCTGTGTTTTTGCATTCTCTGACAAGTTGTCCACACCATAACGGATACGATTGCGTTTTGTCAGACAAGTAGTCATGATGTCGTATGAAATATATCCTCTCAGAGCCAACACATATTGAAGTAACTCAAAACTGTCTCTCTCCATCAATTCAAGATCCACGGAAAACACTTTGTCTTGTTCTGTAGTATTATCGTATCTGTGTTTGATGAGGCGTTCTGCCCGATCAAGTACCGTTGAATTGGCCTTTCCGAGGTACTTCATCCACATTGGATCGTACCGTAACACATTGAGAACCAAGCTGGCCAATCCATGTGTTTCGTCGCTGTTCTTGATTCGAATTGTCGGTAAGTGATGAATTTGTTCAGTGTTGTAGTCAAACTGTATAGCAGCATGTCCTTCTAGCAAGTACTGCCGAAGATTGGATATTGCCAATCTTGCTTCAGGTGAATGGAAGTCAAAGGGTAAAACTGAAATATCTTGATCGTGCACAGACGCCATATGAAAGCATCTGAGAATACTCTGCGGGATGCTCCATCTGACATCATGTGCTTCAATTCCGGCTTGCTTACCCATCGTGTATATGAGCTGGTATTTGTGGCTCAGTATCTGTACATATGTCAACTGGTGAGAGTTGCGGTATATTACCTCATCACTCTCATCAAGGATCTCGATTATCGGTTTCTGGTTGATGAGCTGTAATTCCCTTGATATCTCTTGGTCTTCTTTCCATAACGATTCTTTCCATTTTAATTTCTGGCTGAGACGATGTTCCGGGGTTGTCAATATGATGCCTCCAGTTGCTCTGCACTTCTCCATGTCCATATTGATCTTCTCTAAGTCCTGAACACTGAGATCAAATCTTCTCTGAAATGGGAAGGTGTAGATGCGCCTTCTGATTGATGAAGCGGTCAGCACGCTGGTCAGGTACCTACATAGATGAACATGGAAAAAAAGACTCCCAGTTACCTCTTAACCTCGCCAATCTGTGCGCCAAGTACATTAATTCTGACAAGGTTGTCTCTGTCTGCCAACATACAGCATAAAGCAGGTATGATCACCTTTGATTTTCCCTCACCCATGTTTAGCTGTAACACTCGCTGGTCATACTGAACCATCTCTTCTGCCACACGATATTGTATAGGTCGTATGTTCATCCCATTCTCTATCTCAAACAACAACATCTCTGGGTACTTTGTGACTGACCATACTCTTTCTGACTGTATTTCTATCTCTAAGCGTGATTTTATGCCTGCGGAATTGTCATGGTTGATCTGACATGTGGAAAACACACCTGGGTTCTCAAAGTCTTGAAACAGATTCTCAATGCGGCTGATCTGTTTGATGTAGACGGATAATATGGCCCATATTCTAGCCACACATATGAAATCTTCTAGACTCTGTGTGTGTATACCAGGTCGTAGCTGTTGCACAATTGAAGGATCGACCAATGAAGATAGCACAAATGACGGATTAATCTTTGGGAGCATTCCTGTCACAACATTTAGCAGTGTGGAAGAATGTTGTGTCGTGCTTTCAACATATAATATCTGACAAAGTATACTGTTAGATGTCAGCAATGATTTTTGATTGATGATCTCACTCCCAAGCGCACTCTCTTGCTACGTTAATCCTCCCGGAAAGTTGGATATATGATTCAATATTCTGTTTGCGGAGTTTACTTTGTGGCATCATATGAAAGCGTTTCCAACTGCTTTCCATCTCCTTATAACTTTTCTGTGCAAGTCCCTCTGAGTATGTCTCTGCCTCCTTATGTTTCAATGGAAATGATGCTATTTGTGGTGCCTTGATTTCAGTATGCCCACTCAATGTATTATTGATCTCTTTCAGCTTGGCTTGTATTTGTTCGAATTCTACTCCGTGTGCCTCTTGCAGCTGATCAATCAATTCTCTCTTCTCTTTCTCTAACGAATTGACATCCAACTCGACAGATAGTACCTCTACTCCTGCTTTTCTGATATAGGATATCCACCCTATCTCCCTGTACTCTTCTATTCTATGATCGTCCAAAAGTTCTTGGAGATAATCAACTTTAATGTATGTTGGGTCGTTGTAGTTCATTGTATGGTGAGGAGAGAGAATAGATGTGGATGTCTGTTTGACAGTCCTATCTCTTGTTTTGGGAGCAGCAATTGTTAAGCACGCTTCTAAAAACTGGTCTAGCTGTTTAGATAATCGAGCCTGACGATAAATCTCATCCATGTGTGAGAGAAAAGCATCATAATCCCAAGTCTCGTAACGCTATAAATTCAGTTTTGTTTCATTGAATATAAATTTACCCCATAATAATTTTGATACTGTTTAGGTATGTATCCTCTCAGGAGACTTATGTGATATCGCTCCAGGTCATATTGATTGTAAAGAGTCTGTACTGTTTGTGATAACGCATAAGGTACAAGAGAAAAATCATTGTATGTTATCTTCTGCCTATTCAAAGAAAACAAGCGATTGCTTGATCTCAGTTGGCCAATCGCCACTGAATTTGAGACGGCCACTCTATATGCCAGCTGATTTGGTTAGAGAGATTAGGTCATTGACTTACCTCAACAATGGCTGCACTTGTCTGGTCGTTCTTTATGATTGAATAGTAGTGCATGCAGAAGGTCAATTGATCTATGTTGCTCTGACAAAGAGATATAAAGAGTGATCCGACAGAAGGCTCATTAGAGATCCAAAGATTTGGATGTTGGCCTTGAATGGTCTGGCATAGATGCTGAAGAGGTCAGAACAAGATCGCGATATTTACATACATCTGTCCAGAAAATAGTCCTAATGTGTGATCTCATATTTTCAGATGGAGCCGGCTTGGAAAAAAATAACTGTGGTACAGCTGTTCCGTAGAAACTGCCCGATTCTTGGACTTGAGTGGTGAAAGTCAAGATCTCTCTGCCAAAATGGTACTCCTCCTCCTCTTTAGTTAAATGATCTTGTATCGGCATCTTCCACTTCTTCTTTGCGTACATCTTCCGATGTTTCTGCAGAATCTCAATATCCTCGTCTTCGCGTGATATTTGATAAGACGGTAAATCGTGAAGGGCACTTCTGGTCGGTGTCAGATTTGCTCTGTAGATACCTACTTACTTGCTATTGTGTATCATATATTTTATCAGAAGATAGATCGAGTGAGTTGCTTGCGAAGCTGTCTTGATCTTTCTCATCTCTCCCAAGTGGTTCATCTCAGATATAGAGTAAGGCTCGTTCTGATAACATTGTCGTAATAACCCCATAGCAGTCTGATATCCTGATAGTCCTGTCATTTGATCTGGACTGAGTGTAGATTTCTCTAGATATATTCTGGCGAGTTGTAGACGCCCAACAGTCGTGTTGGTCACCAGACGCTTCAGTTGGTGGTCTATTCTGTAAGTTGAGTATTGATGGGTCACGTGACCGGCGAGCAGCATGATATCTTCGAGATTAGAATCGTCGGATTCAAGGACCAGGTAGGATGTACATCTTGCAAATGTACAACATCTCTGGTTCTGTGATAGTCTATACCTCGGTATTGTTACACACGAATAGAATGTGCTCTATATCTTTCAGTGGCCAAATCATCGTAACAGTACCCACCCCATCCTTGTTATAACCAGTCTTGAAAACGATGTTATACCCTGTCAAGCAGAATCTAACCTGGCCATCATATTCTTTGAGCATCACTATCTCATCCATTGGACAGATCCTGTTGAAAATAGATAAGGCAGAGTTGAACGGGGAGCCGTCCAATGGAATGAGATCCCCGTGTCCATATGATGGATGTGTCATTCTGATCTTGTTCTCATCTAATGTAGCCAATATGGTGTGCTTTTTGTGATCTATTGGCCGGAATAGAATGGTACCATCTTCAGTCTTCCAATGACTGCATTCTTCCAACAAAAACTTTGGGACACTTCCTAGCGTTGTGAGTTGATGATATCAGATGCCATCACCTTTCAAATACTGGAGGTGGCTTGAATCTATCAGGACGTTACAGTGACCTTCATAAAATTCCTCTATATACGGCGTGTTTTGATCTGTCATGTGGAAAGCGTAATCCCTGCCCTCTGTGCTGCCTCTGGTTTCGTATCTTCCTTCCGTGTATGTCACGATGAAACTGACCGAATAAATAAATTTATTTCAAAAGGTTTGGGCTCGTATATCTACTCACTTTGCCTTACCCATCACTCTTCGAAATAAAGGGTGATTTGTTATTGACTCTGCAAGTCTTGATGCTTCCAATCCGTTCTTTAACACAAGGCCATCTGTCAAGTGTATTCCAAACTTCTTTTGGGTGTGAGACATGTCATCGAAATATAATCATTACCTCGTCTTGTGTGACATACCAAATTTGATTCACCCATTTCCAGGATTCGGATATCTCTTCTCCCAGTATTCTGTGGATGATCTTATTAGCGTCATCATCTGTCATCGTGTTGCGAATGCGCATCTCTTGACAGTACAATTGATATTTCGTGATGTTGACCAGAGCCTGCACATCAGGGGTGATTTGGCACAGAGATTGATGAGAGCGAAGTCGACAAGCAGCCTCGACAAGCCTCATTGTGCCGCCTGTATGTTGCTGACATAATATGTGGCAGCATATGATCTGTACGATGGCCAATCTATACTTGTCCGCCTTCTCTCCACTGGATGTGTACTTTTGGATGATGTCTTCCACCTCCACTATCCAATTCTCCAGTATCTCTGAACACCGTTCCAAGATATGTGAACCAAAGTCTTCTCTGCGGTATTCGTATATCACTGTAAGGATCTCGATGAGAAGAAGCATCACTCGGTGGTTCTGCCATGATTGTTCAATGTCTTGAATGATGTTAGAGATCGCTTCGTTCAGCCTCTTTATCCAATTGTCATCAAAAAGATCGTATTTCCATTCCAACAGTTTGTCATCTGAATACTTATGCGCTGGCCCTGGCTCATAGAGGAGCTGCAAATATTATAAAGGGTGTAACATGGCAACAAGCATCTTACCCTTCTGATGATAGTGAGTACATTCTCCTCTTCTAATTTGACCGAGTTTTCCTTCAATAAAGCAGATAGTCTCTGTATCTGCATACAAGGCGCTGCACGAAGAAATCCTAAAGTGATGTATTCTCTTTCCGTCATGGCGTTGGGTACTTTATCTTGAGATGCGAGCACCTCGTTCTCTGTGTATTGTGTGCTTCCGTACTTTATAGGAAGCCCTGAAGACATCAGACCCTCTTTGCGTGAGTAATCTCACCTGAAAGTGGAAACGTATAAAGGTTTCCGTTCAATTCGTACCTCTCCCAAGCTTTCCCTTGGTATGTGATGGAAAATTCAAAAATTGGATGTGCATCTACAACGTTCCAACTTGTTTTGACATATCTGGAGTTTGAGACGGGATTATTCGACTGTGATGATAGTCTCAGATCTCCGTTGTATATCGGATTAAACGTGATTCCTTTCGATGATGACCATGAAACACAATCAGTCTGGTATGTGTCTCCATTAGCCTTGGAATAATTGAAGTTCCACGCCATCGTGGTGATTTTGGAGAAGTCACTGAGATCTTGAGGAATGAAGCACCACCCAAGAAAAATCTCGGCCAATTCATCATCGTTTGGAAGTGGATGAGTCGCCACGTATATCTTCTCCTCGATACGAGCTCTTATACTTCTGTGGATGCATGAGTGATACTCGCAATTACAACTGTAATTTTGCTGGTAAAAAAGTTTGTCAGCCTGCATCATCTGCTCAACCTCTCGCTTTCTATCGATCTCTGCAAGCCGCTCTCTCTTCAATACTGCCTGTATCTCATCCTTTTTTAGTTCACTGAGCGTCGCTACAAACTGGATTGTTGCCCTCTCGTCAAGTGGACTGAATAGTCCCTTATCGTCTGACTCCAAACACATCTTGGCGTATAAGTCTTGCCACTCTTTGCCTCTGTACATCAAAGTGCTCATGAATTCGGTTGGAAATTTGAAGCCGAATTGAGAGTTGTAGTGAGCAGACCAATACTGTTCGCGTGATTCTGATGAATCTCTTAAGGTCCGGTTGGCAATACTAACACATGCAAATAACACCAGAGATCCTCTGCACCTTTGCTCCACGGCTGATAATGTGGAATTTTCGTTGGGGCATGATTTCTTAAGCATGTTGGAATACAACAAAGAGAAGTCTTTGATGACTGACAGGGGAGGCAAAGTGTCTCCATTGTAACAGCTCAAGAGAGTTGCCTCGGCTTGTTGAATAAGTCTGATCTGATTGGACAGATCATTATACTGTCCGACTCTCATCCTCTGCACGACCTTCACATGTCAAGATATATCATATGACAAATAATGTCTACCTCTTCTAATGTGTCATTATCTGTCACGCGGATGTTGTCAGATGCGAAAGACATTTTAGATAGTTGTTGATCTGTCATAAACTGAACAGGCTGAACGGGATATGCCGCTGAAGCAGTTAAGTCTTCAATCATCTGAGACCATACCTTGAAATTCTGCGTTCATGTCTCCCATCTCACACAGATCCAATGCTTCATTGATCTCTACCTCTCGCTGTTGTAAAGCTCTTCTGGTGGTGGTCAGAACGTGCTCAATGTCTTCTCTTCTCCCGTCATCTTTCTTAATCCTTCGGGACAAGTTTCTCGCCATCTCCCATTGGATTTCTTTGGAAGTCTGGCAGTTCTCCAACAGCCACGCCTTGTAACGTAGTTGAGAGGATTTATATTCAGGTCTGTCGCGGCCATTCATCTTGAAGAGAATGTGGGTGGAGAATCGCATGGATATCCAGTGTAGAGACCTCCTCCACGGAACACCCTATAGATTTGAGAGACTTTCTTCGTCATCACGATCGGCAGTTACCTTTTCACCATTCTTCTGGTGTGAGACTGTCTTCCATGTGACCAATTGTTCTTGCATCTCTCCCTGTTCTGTGTGTAGAGGTATCCACCATTGTAAGAGGTATGTCGGAGAGGGGACCTTCCTGTCATCGGGCCCATTCTTGCCCGCAGGGAATGCAAACGGCCACAGTTCATCTCTCAAAGAGATCAGTTGGATCACAGCTTGTAAAGTGAGTGACTTCTTGGAGATGATATGGACGGAAGAAGGTAGTTGTATCCTTCGATTGGTTTTGTAGGCTTCATTTTGATCGTCGATCTGAGAGGGTAAGTTTCACCGGCAAGATGTGCTTTCTCACTATATCCTCAGAGGTGATGGCAAATCCTGGCATCAGAGGGACACGCAAGAGGATGGGATAGAGATGCAATTCTTCATCTTGTGTCACGATGAAGAGATCACAGGAATGTTGTGGAAAATGTAGAACGACCGGACCTAAAACACATGTCAGATGATTTTGTGATCGACCCTTCAACTTACTTTCTAAATCTATCAGGGCTTGATGCAAAGAGCTCGGGTTGTATTCGCTGAAATCGAGTGTCTGTTGAAGAAACCTTGCCCAAAGTCGATCCTCCATCTTTTCTGCAAAAGAGAGTAAAGACTGCAAGTAGGTCTGGTAGGACTCATTTTGGTGTTGATGCGGTTTGTCTTCTAAAGAGAAGACGCTGGTGAGCAGTGGATCCATCCTTGGTTGCCCGTCTATTTTACCAAATCTTCGGGCTGATTCAGGCCCAAACACTTCGACATCCCTTGAAGAACCAGCGTTATTACCGTGGATTGGTGGATGACAGATGGAGAAACTCTCGAGAATTATGGGTTGTGGGAGTGATCAGAATACAACGAACCATTTCACAATCTGATCAATATTAATAATAATATTAATGTCCAAAGACTGCCTTCTGACTGCAGAGAAAAGCAACAATACATTACAACTCAAACAAGGTCTCACAGATACAGTGTGCCGCTCTGTCTCTAAACACCGCCCTCAAGGTGCTCCTCTTCACGAAAAATACTAAAGAATGCAAAAGTCATTGTTCACAAACGAATGGTAAAATGATTTTACATTCTGGTACATTTATTGTGATATCACCAGGCCAAGCGGCACCTCCTTTGTGGTTCCAAAGAGGATCCATGAAAGGAAAGAAGACGTTCTAGTATCTTGATTATATTAAAGTTCGTTCTTTACAGCAGTATCTGGGATATGTGTGGGTACTTTGAGGTGTCCATTTGTCCTCTTAAAGTCGACCAGCTCATGGTAACGGACTAGCCACAGCTCATGATTCTTCTTGGCTCTGCCATTGAATGAGGCGTAGTCTATCTGGGAGAGGATGTGTTTCTCTCTCAAGGCGAATTGTTCCTCTGTTAGATCGTCCATGATTGTGTCTTCTCTTTGTGATTGTCTCTTCTTGTGGTGTTTAGTCCAGGCAAAGTCGAGCATGTCTAAGAGTTTGATTCTGTACTCTGGCAGTTCCCCAGATTTCTTGTCCTGGCGTTGTGTGCACATCCAAGAAGCCAATTGGTTTCTCTTCATTGTTGATTTCCCACAAGATCGAGTGACGCTCATCTTTTTCGAAGGAGGGAATAGAGGTGGGAGGTCGTTGATGGGCACCGGGTTCGGCAGTGGTATGGCGGAATCATCAGATAGTTCAACAGAAGGCTCATCTTTGATCGTCTTCTCGAAGCTGGCGAACGTCATGAGGTCCAGGGTCTGCCGTAGGAGCTCCGATCTGGGAAATGTCAGCTTTAAATTGGGAGTATTTAACATCACCTCTCTGGAGTTAATCTGTTACTCTGCATTTCCAATAATTGTTGCTCTAGCCACAATGTGTCCTTATTTGACGGGGTGCCGCCGGCATTGATGGTCTTCCTCAGACTATCATAATGTACCATCCAGTCAGAGGTTGCCGACTGCGCTACTATGGCAGAAGCGAGAGCAGCGTCCCAATCTACATCTTGTATGGAGTTCAAGAAATCAAAATCTGGCTCATTGGTGAGGAAGGAAGGCATTGCCAGAGCATCACACGCTAGAGGCTCGAATGGTGTTGTTAAGAGGGGCTCTATTGGAATTTTAATTCTCTTGGCGGTTGGCTCTTCATGGCTGCTGTCGTAGACCTGAAATAGTGATCAGAAAGGCGTTGAAGGGGATTTTAGTGGTCGAGTTACCTCTTCTCCTTGACTATCGCAAAAGTCGAATATTTCTGGGGCTTTGCGCTTGTTTTGTTGGGGAATATCAGGCATCTCATCATTGAAGCAGAAGAGCTCTGTGATGTAGTCCATATCTCTTTCGCGTCGTAATGTTTTTCTGCCTCCAATCAGCGGATGTATTCCCAAAGAGTTTTTCCGGCGTAAACATGGATCACATCAACAACACTTACCGTCTTTATAAAATGTATAATGCAAGTTCTATATGAGATGGGAGTGAGATTGGAGCGAGTTGGGTGTGTTTTCTTTTGTTCTGACAACTTTCCGACAGAAGCGGGTAGGAAGTTTACCTGAATTTTCGGCCGGAACCACACCCGGAACATTGTTTTCGGCCAACACAGCCACGCTAATGTTTCTCTTTATTTGAACCTTTCTTTCTCACAAGAGCATCTACTTCCTCTATTCTCTTGAGCACCACTCTTGACACCTGTAAGATTTGTCGGCATAAACGCTCATTGTACACTTTTACACCTTTTCCATACTGTAATGAGCGACGATGTGGTCTCTAGCATTCCTGCCGACCCTTTTAGAGGCTATTTGGTCGCTGTACACACGCCTCATGAGCCCCCGAAGGTGAGGGAGAGAGGGCTGGACGAAATTAAATGATGTATTTTATCTGAAATTTCGGCATTTGTTCAAGGAACGGAGCTCCGAAATTTCATGTCGGCATCCCGTTCGGAGACTAAAACCACAATTTTAATACGCACGGTCCTAACCGCAACATTAATACGTTAAGATACGTAACTGTCTCAAAGCATATTACGTTCACAGAGTTCCAGAGATTTCATTGAACACGTGATCATAAACGGGGTTGCCCCAACAACAAAAAAATGCGCACCTTGGCCCACATCGTGTGAGTGTCGGTGTTTGGGATGGCTTCCAGACCATCAATCGGTATCATGTAGCTGCTTTCCTGTGGAAATTCAACACACAATTGATCCTTTTCGCAGGAGATTTATACCGGAGTCATGAATTCGGTTTGACCTGACCAGTTTGTGGCGATGGTGGGCAACGCCATACTCATCGCTTCCATGATGGGCAATCCCCAACCTGGAAGATGTTGGTGATTCTCTACAACAATGGATAGATATACCTTCGCCTCTGGTCGGCAGGACGAATGCGTCAAAGTTTTTGTATAATGAGGGCATGTCGATCTCGGGGAGTGCAGTCGTCAACGGATATATGCGCAAGTTCGATCCAAACCTGTGCTCATTCAATTTCTATCTTTGATTGTGACTTACCCCAATGTTGCCGCATACTCTCTTATCCTCTCTCTGACTGCGTCGGGGTCTCTTGCATCATAATCTGGGACACCGTAGAGATATGTTTGTACATATAAATTCACAGGTTCTGACGGTTTGAACTCTGTCAGGAAGGCCTCGAACAAGATGTCCCAGCCTTTTCTGTCTTCCCTTTTAAGAGTCAGTTTCTTGAAATTTCAAGGAATTTTCTGTGACGAATGGTGACGTCATACCATTTAAAAACGGACAGGAAATTGTACTCCTTGTTGTTGAAACCCTCTATGTACAGAGGTAGCGTGTGATCAGGGTTCCACAAGTCGACGTCGACAGCCTCGGGTATGACCCTCACTTTATCCCGTTTGACCCCTCTACAACGAGTCAAAAATATCTTTCATGTTATTTGTGATGGAAAGATCGCTGATATCAAAAAAATTGTCTCTGAAAACTCACCCCGCAATAAACTGATTCAAATGAAAAGTTGAAGGGACCCAAACTTCATCGACAGTTTCAATCTTCTCCAACCAATGCTCCGGGAGCGGGTCACTTTCTGTCATACTGACACGTGTCAGTGTCATCACTTTGTGACCCACAGACCTGCGGCCGATTACGTAAGATGGTCTCTCATCAATATAAATATTTCCCTTGTACGGCCACTTTGGATAACTATGACATCTTAATATTCCTCTATGATATCACGCCGTGCTGACGTCACTATGAATTGTAGACTGACCTTGTGGGGGGTTTATGTGACACGAATATGTCTGGTTTACTATTTTTAGTCGATGATATCCTATGCATGATATCTCTGACTTCGTCTGGGAAGCCGGGACAGAAGCAATCAGGTCCTGACACCGTTGACACCTGGAAATTTCAGTGAAAATTCTCATCTACACAACAAACCTTGAGGTGTTTTTCAAGAGGGGATAAGAGTCCTATTGTTTCTATATTTAGACCTGTACAGCCGCAGTATCCATCCCATAATAGGCTCATATCGGTCATAAGATTCTCAGAAAAAGTCTGTTCTTGTCACGAGAATATTCCAGGAAATGAACCGTTTCAATGCGATGAAAATACCTGCGGCCAAGAGGATTCAAATTTCGAGAAGAGCTGCTTCTCTTTCTTCTCCTAGACATGATTCAGAAATTTCAATGAATTTTCGTGTATACCTCTGCACTGTACGGTTCTATTGTGGGATACAGCCTGAATTCGAATATTAAGTAATAATATTTTTGTTTCTTTATAGCAATATAAAATTGACTATTGGCTGTGGTAATTTTATGGCGTACTACAATGGTCTTCAAGGATTTATTGATCTCGGTGAAACCGATTTTGGCAGCAATCATCGCACTTGACATTCTGCCTTTAAGACAAAATAAATATAAATGCAAATAATCACCTTTGAAACAGTGCGTCGTCCACGCGTAGAGTCAACCTTCTCTGTCCGAAGTCTACTCTCGCTTTTTTCAGTTGGTTATGCATGTCCATATCCTGTTCGTGTCACGCTGGCACGAAGATTTGGTCCATACCTGCAGATATGGTGACGTGTTGTAGACGGGGTTAAATCCGCCGACTTGGATGAAGATTTCCCGCGCGACCAACAGTCCGTGCCGTAAGTTGAATTCTCCCTGAACTTTCTGAGAAATTACATCTATGTAAGTGTTCCACCTCGTCAGGGGTCGTATTGGGGTGGTACCCTGCCCCCGTCCTATATATTTTATTCTGACCGTTCTGACTGAAGACTCCGAGACTTTTCGCCACAACGCGGGAGGCGGGGAGGCTTCCTACCAGAATGCTACCTGACGCACTACAACCGGTATCCTCCATCAATTTGATAGTTTTTATTATATCCTCTATAGTGGATGTTTTGAAGACGTCTTGATTTTCCCTTCATGATGTCATATTTCAATAGAAGAGAGAAAATTTCGATTTATTTGTTAAAAATATTTACCTTAATCTTGCATATTTTGGGGCCAATTCTGATGGTGCGGCGATGTTCAGCATGTCCGAAAGACACGCTGGAGAGGGAACAAAATACAGATATTTTCCTGATGATTTTGCCGCGACCTGGTTCATCAAATGCACATTCGCATCGGGTGATGGAGGGAAAGCGGCAATTTTAAAATTCAAATTTGGAACCAACTCGTGAGAGTGCGTGACGTTGGCGATTGCTTTTTTTGATGAGCCTTTAAACAAATACATGATGATAATAAAGAACACACCTGCATGCGTGCGGATGGCGATGATGATTTCCACACTTTCACTCAAAGTTGGAAGAGATCCGGGCTGAAGCAACATCATATCCATCTGTTTTGATCAGATGATCCAGTCTTGCCACGATTATAGAGACGAACCAATCCTGCTGCTGACGTGTTGGGATGAGAGGCATCGACAATTACAGACACCAATGGAGGTTTAATGGCAAAGATCTGCCATCATATCAGGTCGCCTTTACGATGGACTGCTTGAATGATTCACCTTGTCACGTCGCAGCATCATCTCCTCTCTTAATTTGTAATATTCTGCCTTCCATTTTCTCGGCTCGTCATTTGTATCATTTGAATCTTCGTTGAAAGAGGATGAAGCGCGGCTGATGAAATAGAACCACAACAGCAGGAAAATGATCACACCACTTAAGACGATCTGCCTTGTGGTGACGTATGGCCTGCTGTATTTGAGGCGTGTCTGCACAAAGAAGTTGTTGCTCATCCTTCCGGATCGATGATCATGGAGGATCAAAATCTGAAAAAGAATATTTCAACAAAATGACGTCTAAATAAATTCTTCAATCCACCAATTTATTTATACTTCAATGAGGGACTTGGACATGTAAGGTCCGTCCAATTCTAAAGTGTTTAGAAGATGATCTACATTGGATGACTCACCGTATCCCAACTTTCTGTAATAGTCGCGAGTGCCGACACCTGCAATGACGGCTAATTTGATGCTTCCATGCTCCTCTCTGGCAATGCGCTCGGCCTCTTCCATCAACAATGTTCCAAATCCCTAAGAACATCAGTCTCTCCATTTTGAGATGATCACAGAGGATCAACTCCTTTTTGGATGATCACAGGACAGAAAGATGGATGGGTCACCTGGTGTTGGAACTTGGTGGGATCTCTGCTGTGAATGGGGACGATGCTGCCGTAGACGTGCAGCTCTCTCACAATGGAGCACCTGTCTTTCAACTCTGGCCTGAAGGACGCTGGTGAACATTTCCTGAGTCTCAAGAGGCCGATCAAGATGTCCTGCTTGGGGTCCTGCATCTCCCTTCAGAGGTGTATTTACAACGTTGTAGATGGTCTCAAAGTCTTTAAATTCGATTATACACTCTTTTCTGAGTAGAATTGTTCTCAGTGTCCTTCAACGAAAAAAAATAAACACTGTTTCTTTTTCAAAGACAAAAACAACAATAAAAAAAGAAAAAAGGAGAAAAAAAGACATTAAAAAAAGAAAAAGACGAAAAATAAAATAAAAAAATAAAAATAAAATAACCTCGTAAGCCAAGAAAGTCTCCCAGCCCCCATTTGCGGTGTAGTCGCGTCTGACCAATTCCACTTGATCCGGCTTCACTTTGTGGTGGATGTCCTGGATTCCCACCTTTTATCGTCAGTTTTTCACCGTTAGCTACCGTGAACCACACGGTAAGATCACGTGCGTTTCGGTTGAGACGACTTCACCGCGGTAACAACCGTGGGGACGCTTTTCACGCGAAAACCACGTTAATCTCGCAGAAAAAAATAAAAATTGACCTCTCTGGTTCTGACATCGCGGCATTTAGTGCCGAGATCGCGCATTCTGGCTAGGCATAACTCTCTAAGATTACCGTACTCCACTCCTGACGTAACCAATGGCATCGGGATATCTCTACGTAACGTCATCATCCCATCGCGATCTATCTCATCTTTGTAGACGCGGTAAGATCGGAAGTTACCGTGCATTTGTGCTTGCGGCTCTGCCGGAATTGACTTCAATACTCTCATAACCTCAATTGAATTTGACGATGTTGTTATGACAACACAAACTCACATCAATAAAAACATACGAGAAAGCCACACAAAGATCTTGAAGATATATACGAAGAATAAATAAAAATGCCACCTCTGGATCCTGTAGATACGAGTCCAAGGGGGCACCAGCGCCAGAATTTTCGCGATCAAGTCAATCAGGGCGTCCGGGTGATAATTCTTATACGCGCCAGTTTTCCACAATTCGTAGAGTCCGGTTCCACGAATCACAAGCGTCGGGTAGATTTTAAGTCCGTCAGCGCGGAAGTCGGGATTCTCAAAAAACTCGGTGAAGCCGTTGATATCTCTTTCCATACCCATATTGGGAAGATCCGGCATCATGTGTGATATCACCTTAAGACGTCATGAAATAATGAAAATATTTTTGTCAAATTTTTGGGCGTGATTTGAATTTTGAAATATGGCGGGAAAAATTGAAAAAAAGATGGGGGTGGTTACCTTGAACCCGGCATCCTTGGATAGATGGAAACACTCTGTCACCGATTTCACCGTGTGTCCTCTAAAAAAATCAGCTCATCACTAACGGGGCACGCACCTGTTTGTGTCTCTGGCGACATCTTCATATATAGACTGGACCCCTATTTCAAGTCTTGTGCAGCCGTAAGACAACATGTTGCCAAGGTGCGGCTTTAAACAATAATCCGGTCGCGTTTCTATGGTGATACCGATACATTTGGTCTTACTCCTCTCGGAATATCTGGTCGCGTCAGTTGGCGCGGAGACGGACGGTAACTAGCGTGATCTTACCTCACGGATTCGTCGACGTTGTTGGAGTTGTGGCCGGATAAAGCATCGTGTAAATTTCTGATGAAATAGTCTCTGTACTCTACGGGTAAAGACATGAAAGTACCTCCCATAATGATAAACTCGACCTACACAAAATATAAATATGAATATCTGCCGCACTTTCTCATCGGTGTTAAGTTTATTTTTCCAGGACTGTGGAATATGCCGCAGATATATTTTGTTTGAAATGAACTTCGAGACACCTTTGGTGCATCAAGTAAATAAAAATATTTAATGTTTTTCACAGAAAAAAAAATCAAATAAAACTCGAATTTTCAAAGATATAACACCGACCTTGTCTACACTATGTCCCAATCTCTTCAATTGGTCCACTCGATTTCGAGTCTGTAAGTACGGGTTGTACCTGGCCCTAATGGCTCTCATGGAGGTGGGCTCATAACCAGTGTATGACTGTGTGCTGTACTCAAAATCTGAGTCTGGACCACCTGGACAGTAGACACAGACGTTACCGGTCATGGCAATGTGAGGACATCTATGAGGTTTGGACATAACGGCTACGACGGCGATCTGGTGTGGTCATTATTAATTTTTGAATTTAAAAACTGTGCAGACAGACAAAGGTTTTTATGATGAGACACAAACATCACTGTTAGCACAAAACAATATGATCAGGAACAAAAAAATGACTTACACCGGAGGCGGTTCTGACAGGCTTTGTCTTTAAAGAGGGCACGAGTGCTTCTCTCCACTGTTCCGGAATGGCAGCGATGATCTCCATCGTCTTCGGCTGCTCGGCCAATCCATGCCTCTGTGCCACCTTTCATGTGAATGTGAATAACACGATCATCACAGAGCGCGATTCTCACTTGTGATTTGAGTTTCGAGAGATTGATGCTTTTGCCCTCTTCATGAGCTTTGATCAAAAGATTAACCACTTCGGTGATGGCTTGAACTGTGCTCGTCCCGTCCGTCTTGGCCATCTTTTTTCCTGCAGAATGTCACCTCGATCCATTCATTTTCCAAAACATCACCCTTCTGTTTTGCATTCTTCGGGTCAGGAACAAATACGGGGGCTTTATATGCCAAATTGTTCGAGGTGAAGGACGGCATATTGTGATGTCCTGATTCTGAAACGGGAAGAAAAAGTGGCTCGTTGTAGATGTTCCAACGTAATTCCACTCCTTTTTTCACAACATCACAATTTGGATGCTGCTGGGGAAAGTCAGACAAGCAACACGATTCGCACACACCAAGCATATCATACAAACGAACACATTTAGAAGTCCCATTAGAGGTGAGAGATCGAATCGACTCCGTAATACTGAAATAGAGACAGCGATGACAACCAATCACACTCTCGAGTCATTACGGTTTGATAACAGTGCACTGAAGGAATTACCTTTAGATCCACAACCTCTTAATTACACAAGACAAGTTCCTGATGCCTTCTTCTCTCTCATATATCCGGAGCCAGTAGAGAAACCAAAGTGAGCACCCATTTGTCATGATGACGTCGCACTTTTACATGGATCTACGTCTTAATCTCCCGTATTCACATCATGATTCACACTTTTACGTCTTGATTTTTTACATTTTTACGTCATGATTTACATTTTACGTCCTGACTGTGACTCAGGCTCGTGGGATACAGTGAAGAGGCACTCGCATTATTAGGCATCTCCCCAGAGGAAACCAAGCGACCCGACTTTCCAGAGTTCTTCAGCGGCAATAAGCGGCTCAACGGGTCCAAGACGGCGGCGCATTGCTATTGTGGACATCAATTCGGTAACTTCGCGGGGCAGTTAGGAGATGGACGTGCCATGTATCTTGGCGAGGTGATGTCATCATCATTGTAATCACTCACCATTGTCATCATGATTGTCTTCACCATGTTTGTTCTGTGAAATGATGCATGTTGCATCATTGTAGTCAGTTGTACACGTCATTGACGTGGCTTCAGCATAGATCAGCATGTAATATAATGATCTCATCGATTTACATCGTTGTAGATATTGAATGACAAGGGGGAGAGATGGGAGCTACAACTGAAAGGAGCGGGTAAGACGCCATACTCCAGAGAAGCAGATGGAAGGGTAGGTATCATCTCCATCATCTTCATGATGATTGATCATGGACAGGCTGTGTTGAGATCCTCCATCAGAGAGTTCCTATGTTCTGAGGCGATGCATCACCTCGGGGTGCCGACCACCAGAGCCGGTATGTGTCTCCATCATGTCGACACGCATCGTTAATGAGGACAGGGACCATCATCACCAGCGAGACTTATGCGGTGAGAGATCCTCTTTATGATGGACATCCCATCCGTGAACATTGCGCGATCGTCTCTCGCATCGCACAATCTTTCATCAGGTATGTTCCTGTCGAATGTGATAACTCGACATTATTGGCTTCAATCTACAATGTGTCGCGTTGCATTTTTGAGAGGCAATGCTCAGATGGATCAAGTGTAAATTATGGGTTCGTTCATATCGGCACAGTCTACCGCATCCCTTGCCGCACTGCGAAGTCAAGCGTGTCTGAGCGAGGCCAGTACTAAGGTGGGAGACCACTTGGGAAGCCCTCGTGACGAACTCTTTTGCCCATCTGGCCACGGTAGATACCGTGAACATCGCGTATCTTGCCGTAGTATTTTTGGGAATTCAATTTCCTGCAATATAAACTTACGCATTGAAGATTTGGATCCTTTCAAGTTGCCAGGACAACAGACAAAATGACAGGTAGATCAGGACCCAGCCCTAAGAACTACAAACTCGTCATGACTTTGATTGATTACGTCATCAAATACCATTTCCCAGAAATTTCTGATGTTGAGAACCAGGAGGAGAGGTACAAGAAATTTCTCGGAAAAGTCGCACAGCTCACGGCGAAGATGGTAGCAGGTTGGCAGACTGTCGGGTATGTCAGAAATGTCATTTGACACGTCTACAATTGATGATATTTGTTTGAATATATAAGATGAGATGCGTTGCGATAAGGACGTCTGTGTCACATTCAAAATGCCTCAGCAACAACATATATACTCGTATAAATATTGTATACAAAGTCATGCCTCTTTTGTGGACACTCAACAATAACTTGTGTATATTTATAAAATATAAATATACTATATAAATCCGCACTCTTGGACACGAGCCACAATAAGAGTTTAAAAATTGACGCTCTTCAGCTTCGCCCATGGGGTGATGAACACTGACAATATGTCTATACTCGGATTGACAATTGACTACGGACCATATGGATGGTTAGAGTACTATGACCCCAACTACATATGCAACCATTCGGATCACGAGGGCAGATACGCCTTTGGAAATCAGGTGAGATGTCATATTTTGTTCAAGTGGATTTTTGTGGCAAATATACGATGACGTATGATGATGTCATGTGATGTCATTTCGAGCTGTGATGACGTGTATAGGTATCTATATGCAAATGGAACTTGGAGCAGTTGGCAGAAGCTATTTTTGTATCTGCTCAAGATGCGCAAGCCATACTGAAGGTTTCCTTTGAAGAAGAATACCAGAGATTATTCCACGAAAAGATGTTACAAAAGGTGACGTCATCCTATCGATTCATTCGTTTTACATTCGTAACGGCCGGTGTAGCGGCTGCCGCGGAGCGTTTATATTTGCACTGCGGCTCTGCCGCAATGTTTATAATTTGCACGTGGAGTTCTGGGCAATGCGGCTCTGCCGCATCATCTCTATTGTACTGCGGCTTCATGTAATACTGTAGAGCGTCTGTATTCCACTGCGGCTCTGCCGCAATACTTATACCTTATTGCACTGCATAAAGCTGCGGTTCAGTTGATCAAAACGAACGCACAACCGATTGAATCATAATCCAACATTAAATCGTCGCAGCTCGGCCTGTCCAAGACCAAAGACAGAGACGCGACGTTGATAAAGGAGCTACTGAAGACACTGGAAGACACATGCGCGGACATGACAAATGTCTTTCGATTATTGGGACAGTTTCAGAGTTCATCTCAGGTGAATACTCGAATGTTCGCGCTTTCGCATATTCGCGATCTGCGAATGAGTGATCATGATGCAACATGTTGAAACATATATGATGTCAATGGCGTGACTCGTTGTAGATCAATGAGATTCTTCCCAAAATATTGAGCCAGTGTTCTGACGCCCCCACTTGGGTCGACAAGCAGAAACCAACTATGCCTCTATACGAATTGCAGATGTATATGAGATTACCAGCAGAGGTAGATCTTTTGGCGGGAAAAAATACATGACCACCACGTTTTTATTTTAATATCAAAAAGGTTCTGGCGTCGGTGGGCAAGAGCCCAGAGATGATTCAGAAGCAAGTTTCACTGTTGAAGAAATACCACGAGATACAGGACTTTGACGATAGCCAGAAGAAGACTCTAGACGAGAGGGCGTGGAGGACCTTCTTGCAGGTCTACGCGGAGAGGATAAGCTCTGAATTTGAAGGTATCATTCTTCACGGTTACATACCGCGATCTTTGCGTTAATGATTAATTTGTCGAGGAATGTCGGAAGAGGAGAAGAGAGAAGCACAACAAAATAGGACCCGTTCCATGAACAGCGTAAACCCCAAGTTCGTGTTACGTAACCATCTGGCCCAGGACGCCATCGAGTCTGCTGAAAATGGCGATTTCTCTGAGGTAATAATGGCTAGTTGTAGATGCACGGTCTTAAAGTCTGCAGTTCTGGAGTCTGTACAATGTACTGAAGACCCCGTTCGATGAACACCAAGAGGTGGAAGCGAAACATTATGACCGTCTGCAGCCTGTCAAAGCCGCAAAGTGTGTCGTCAGTTGCTCCTCTTAAATTCCAATAAAAGCGGTATTCTCACGGTTATTACCGCATCTTTTCACGGTTATTACCGTATCTTTTGAGGTCCAAAAATGACCGAGAGAATACGACAAAGCATCTGGAAAATTATCGCAGATTTAAGGTGGTCTTTGTACATAATTTATTTACCCTTCTTTTCTTTACCTGATCATAATATTAATTTTTTATAAAAATATTTGTTGGAAAATTATAATTTAATTTAAATAATGTCTACTCACTTGGATGGATTGCTTCCCATGCATTTTTATTGCATTCATGCCGCATGTCAAGATAGTAGAGAGGATAATTCTTTTTTGACTGGATGATTTCAGTATTCAACAGTCGGGTTTGAATTATCCAAAAGAGTGCGGTAGTTAACGTAAAAAACTGCGGTATGGAACCGTGATTTTTATAGTCCACATTTAACGCCACAATATTATTTTTGGTTTATTATTGTTAAATAAAAATCCAATGAATTTAAAATATCAAATAAAAATTTGTTGACAGAAGGATATATTTGCATCATGTGAAAACGGACCTCTGTGTCTAAATCAAAGATGATGGGACCCAGTATGCTCATCTGACTCGTCTTCATGCACATCTGGTCCTCTTTCGGGTTCTCTGCTATTCCAAATCTGAATCTGACTTTCTCTGGTGTGTTTACATCTTCTGGATTCACCATACTGAACCATTGTCCTCGATGGTTATCGATCATAAAGAAAGCCCAGAAGGGATCTTCGTCATCCTCGTCATTCCCTCTCGCGGCACCAATTTGCCCTTCTCTATTGAATTTATAAGATTTTAATCTGCCCTCCTTCATGAGTAATTCGACCTCCTTCCCTACGATGATTTCAGAATAATTCCATCTGAAATGAGCTGAAATGGTCATACTTCTTCCTGGTCGTAAGATGAATTCTGGAGGTGTGGCTGTTGGTGCCCATTTTTTAGGCGGTGGATGATCTCTGGCTGGCGGTGCCTTCTTCACCTTTTCGACCTTCCGTGGAGGATGGTGCGCCTCCTGCCTCCTCTTCTCTCCTCTCTCGACTTCTCTTGCCAAAAACTCCTCAGCCTCTGTTGTCCAAGCGTCCCGTTTTTTGTGTGGTGATTTTCGAGGAACAACTTCCTTCTTCTTGATTGGTCTCTCTTCTGCCTTCTGATTGTCTTCTGTCTTCGCGTTGCTTTTCTCTGCCTTCTTTACAATATCATGATCCGGTTTGTCGTGTGGTTTGTGCTGCGATTCTTTTGGTGGAACATCTGCATTTTTCCTTTCCAAGTTCTCGTCTGAAGATGATTCTTCTGCCTCATCTTGAACAATCTTTTCTTTTCTATGTTTCTTCGCAGGTGTTTCATTGGAAGTGTCAATCTTCCGTTTCACTGGCGAATCCACGACTAATGGAAGGCCAAATGATAGAGCCTCACTAACAGAATGAATATTATGTCCGGGTGACACATTCCTTATGTTGATCAACTCTTCTGGTATCTCCTCTTCGGAGGATGAGGCATCATCTTCCATGGTTTCGGTTTTCGGAAGGAAGAAAATTGTTCCGGTCTACCCCATTGTAGACCGTATTACAATCCGACAAATAAATATATGATACATTATTTTTACGATGTTGGCATAGCAAGGACGATGATATCCTGATTTAAGTCATTAGTAGCCTAATATGGCCTGGAAGCGTTCTTTTTGAGACTTTTTCTGGCTTTTTCTGAGGCAAAAATAGAGTGTTAACGGTTGAATATTGAGATGGTCTCGGTTTTTCACGTGTTGTACATAGTAACAGAGATAATAGGAGACGTTGTCATTCCTTTTATTTCTTTGCAGGAGACACCCGCCCACCCACCCATTAGTTTCTAGAAGAAGCTTTGCTTTTGTACCAATGAGGTTTTTGTACAACAAGAGGTTTAAGGGAGCAATCTTAAGGGACAACAAGTGCAAACATCAGCTGGGATGGGAGCCCAGTGTGCCAACCAAAGGCATGATGAATGTGTGTGTGGTCACAAAATAAATAAAGGTACATTAGTAATTATAGAATATATTTATTTCAAGGATTGTATATCTGTTTTGTGTGATTCATTTCCCTTACTCAAACAGAACTGTGATTTGTTTTCAGAGGAAAAGACCCGATTTGTTAAAAAATAAGAACAATACAATGTTTTGTATACATGTTTCTTTGCTTTAAAAAATATAACAGCCAAATTTAAGAGCACCCTTGTATTACCTTAAGTGTGGTTCTCTTTGTGTATTGTAATCCCCATTTTTGAGATCACATTTTGTGATCTCTCCTCATTCTGCAACCAGTGAGTCGGCTTTCAAGCCCTTACAGTCTAGTTTACTTTAAAAGCAACATGAAATGTGCCCCCCTGTGGCCCTCTTTAAAATAAACTTTTTTATGTAATTTTTAAATTATTGTTCTAAATGGAAACTGATGAGTCAACAGACCCCCCCATTTCAAGTTCATTCACGTTCAATTGTTGTGTACATAGTTTCAATATTGTTCTTGTTGATTTTTAGACATGTTGTGTTGTCAACAGTGGAAATAGCGATTAACACTGATCTCTGACATGATCTGCGGTAAGAAGCGCAACTTTTGCTTTAACCACTATTTCTGATCCCAATGTTTGTGACAATGCAACGTCAAAGACGTCTATCACTCAAGATTGGTTGTTTCAGCATTAACCATTTGCATCAAAACACTTGTAACTTGGTCCAGCCCAATTTTACAATTTTCCAATCAAATTCCTCCAGTAAGAATTGTAATACACACAAAAATACCAAATATAATCTATCAGGTTATATTATCCATTGTTTTTGTGCTACTTAATATTTACATGACCCAACAGGTGACAAAAGCTCCCATAACACATAAACCATAGCTTAACATGTTGACAAAAACTACAAATGCACACAACCCAACAGGTTGGCAAAATAGTGAGTGTTTATAACCTAACAGGTTGACAATAATCAATTTTTTTTGCAACCTGATAGGTTGACAAGAAAATAAATGTACATGACTTGACAGGTGAACAAGAATAGGAAATGTACGTGACCCAACGGGTCACAAGAATAATAAATTACGCGACCCAATAAGTTGACAAAAATAGCCAATATATGCAACCCAATAAGTTGACAAAAATAGCCAATATATACAACCCAACAAGTTGACAAAAATTAATAAATGTACGCAACCCAACGGGTCAACAAGAATAACAAGTGTTCACAATCCTACAAGTCAATAAAAATCAATTTTCTTTGCAACCCAACAGGTCAACAAAAATCACTTTTTTCTTTGCAGCCCGACGGGTTGACAAAAAATTGCAAATATACATGACTTTGCATGCAACAAAAAATGCAAATTTACATAACTCAATAGGTCAACAAAAAATTACTAAGATATACAACATAACTGGTCAACATTTGAGATTCAAAATAACAAACTCTATACACCTTATTTATACATACATTTTTGTTCATGTAGAATTACAAATGTACAACATAACTGGTCAATATTTGAGATTCAAAATAACAAACTCCATACATTTGTAATTTTTTGATCCGTCAGGTTGCGGAGAAAAGTGATTTTTGTTGACTTGGCATGCAATAAAAAATGCAAATTTACATGACCCAACAGGTCAACAAAAAATTACTAAGATGTACAACATAACTGGTCAATATTTGAGATTCAAAATAACAAACTCTATACACCTTATTTATACATACATTTTTGTTCCTGTAAATTGCCAATATTTACAACATAACTGGTCAATATTTGAGATTCAAAATAACAAACTCTATACACCTTATTTATACATACATTTTTGTTCCTGTAGCATACTATATGAGAAAGGGACTCACAGAGTATAGAAGCATTCAGTGTGTGTTGAGTTGTACATAAATCTGATATGATACCCTCTTTTATATGATTCCCTCTTATATGATGTGTTGCTGTAGATTCACTTTGCCAAGAACATATTTTTTATTTTTTATTGCTGGTCATCAATTAAATTTAATAAATAAAAATAGAAATAGAAATGATTCAGTGACTCTTTAATGTGAGGATTGACCTGACATTTCGGACAGGTCTGAGACCGTTTAAGAGAGGCAGGAGGTCGAGCAGAGCTTCATCTTCTGAATTATTCGCCAACCAATCACTAATCGGAATCGCATTGTCACGATGCAGCGCGTAGGCCACCGGTGAATTGTCTAAAATGATGACCTGTGATATTTAGAACTATTCTGATGAGATATATCACCTGAGAGAGATTATTGTGTACTCTGTGCAAGTCCTTGACATAACCGCTGCCTCTGTTTACACATGATTCTCTATAGTACCTCTTGCTAATTAAACCCCCTATTTACTATCATTATTATCCCTCTAAATACTCCATTCTATACCTGGATCTAACTGATCAATCACAGCATTAGCATACGGTCTCAAACTCGCCGTAAATATGACAACTTCGTACCATTGTGCTACCTATAAATGTAAGTGGAGTATTACCTTAACTATTACACACACTTGAAAATATTACCTCTCACCGTTTTTAAGAAAAATTCAACGTATGGCCGTTTGGAAACGTAAAATTTACACAACACATTATCGATCACAACCTACCATCAATAAAAATTTAACACTGAAATAGGACAGCAATGTCTCACCTCAACCTGATAATCAAACTTGATAGTTGGTTTGGTGGTGGAGTGGACCAAAGTCTCATCTAAATCCAATACCAGAATCTTTCGATTGGACAAGAGCGATTCTGGTGTGAGCCGTGATGTTTTAACGAAATCTGGCGAGAAATCGGTGATCTCTAATTCAGTGCTGCAGCTGCTCAAATCACCGCCACTGACGGCTGTTGATGTCCAATAGAGCTGAGTTTGTTCAGGCGTAGCTCAATTAAAATTGAATACAAAAAGTTGGAGCGTGTCATTAGTGAAGACAAGTCCTTACCACGTAAGAAAGCCATTGGTAAAGGTTCACATACCACGGTGTCGGGGGTCGGCGGTGGTAGCAGCTGTCGAATTTGTTTTATTTTGAATGCAGCGATCTCTCCATTTGGTGTATAGGTGTCGGTGGGTCAGTTTATAGATGGCTGTCAGTGCCGAATTTCGTTTCTTATTCTTCTGATTGCACATTTTCTTTATCAAGTGCACCACTTCTCTGATGGAATGTAGCCCAGGTCTCTGTTCTTTAGGTTTGCATTATAGTCGTGTGTAATTGTATTAAACCATGATCTATCTGGTTTGTCTGTTGTATGATGCTACTGTTGCTGTAAATTCCTTCAGGAACTCTTTGTTATCTCTTTGTGCATATATACACAACAAGAAGATGTGGTCAATAGATTCCGCTATTTCAAAGCTGTTGTTCTTGCATCTTACACACCATGGATCTGAATCTTTATGTCTTTTGGCGTATTCTTCATTGCACACTATGAATTTTGTTATTATTTTGTGTTGTAGATCTGCAATCTTTCCATTTGTTATTGTTGGTGATGTCAGGACTGTCCAGTTTGATGTGTGTATTCCTTCATCACAGAGAATTTGAGTTCTGGATGAGACTTTACTACTTTTGTTTTTCAATCAGTACCAATGTAAAATGTAAAATAAGAAATACAATCATCCAAAGGATGATCTGATCACATCAACAGCATCAATAGTGTCAGCACTCTCAAGATGCTGTTAGATCTCATTTTTGAGATCTTTTGCAAAATTGATGACAAAAAATGCAAATGTTGAGAGATCTTTAGACAATCAGATAGCAGAAACAGTATCATTAGACTCAGTGCATTGTGTTGTATCTAATGATGTTTTAGA
>MZNV01000564.1:0-17912 GCA_002081555.1 Protostelium mycophagum | reverse complement strand
GCATTTCGACATTGTCATGATCATCATGTGGGTAAGGTATACAATTATGTCAAGGTTGTCATCGTATGATTGGCACATTTAAATGTGAACTTGCCTGATGATCCACTCGCCCCTTCTCGGTCTCAGCTTTGTGGCGTATTTCGCATCATCCGCTTCCTCCCTCTACAGAGTTGTAGATATGATTTATTTTTATCACTCACCTCTTGCCTGGAATTTGTTTTGAATATTGCTCTATCCATCAACAGATTGCGTGATGGCCTGATGACGTCATCACAATGTACAGGATGGAAATGATCACCTCGTCGGATCTAAAAATAGCGGGTCCACCGTTGTAGACGTGAATAGATTTTTGGCGGGATCTTGCAGTATCTGCTTGTACAGTTCATACTTCTGTTGTAAAAATATAAAGTGGGCGATTGCCATGGGAACCATGCATCCCTTCACCACTGTTTTATGCACGAAAGCTCTCTGAAATTTCCGTGAATTCTCTTGGATATGCAAAAATTTACACAGCCGTAGCCTCACAGTACTTGGAGGTGAATTGTTTTGACCTGCGGCAGAGCCGCAGAACAAGCACAATCAAAGACCGTTGCATTGCCATAGAGATGTGAAGGTGCTCACTCTGTCTTTTGAGATGTCTTGTCTGCCACAGCCCTTTTGATCTTTCGATGTGTTGATCGGACATATCGTAACCCACGATTTCAGGAAATGTTGGGGGTGGATTGACCGATTCCATCTTAAACTAAATATGTCAGAATTACTTCCACGTGATGTTACGATGACAAACCGCGATGACGATTCTTAAAGAGGAGAGCGATGATGATCGTTGATTAAATGATGTCGGTGGTCGTATTGGAGAATGATTTGATTCGAAAAAATAACTTCATCACCTGATATAAGGGGATTTTTGGCTTCTTTACAGGAGTTTCTTGCTGTTTCCTCGTCCATCTGAAAGAGACTCAGTCATTTCGGCGAAGCAGAAGGGAACAAGTGATATACCTTTAAGTTTGTATGTATCCTTTATTGAAGACATAAACCGTCCTCACAGGCAATGTGCGGTTAGAAAAACAAATGGAAGCATGATGGATCTATTCATCACCTTGTCGGTTGGAGTTCATCATAATCTTCCCCTTCATCAGAATAACCTTCTGTTTCAACAAAGAGGTCGTGAGAGTCTTCTTCTGACTCGCTATCACTATCCTTCTGTCTTCGTTTTGGCATGGTAAAAAGTCTAGTCCTCTGTGTAATACAATACTTTAATCCTTGTTGTCTGGTTGATAGGAGATGTTCTTCACCGTTGTGATTATCGATTCACGATATGGTTGATTTGAAACACGGTTTACTTCAGTATGAAGTGTCAGGAATATGAGGAAGAGAAAGAGACGCTTGTCTGTGTCGATGTCGTGAGCGACAGATAATGATGGTGGCTCGTGATGCAGTGCCCAAAGTCGACATTGTTTAGGAGATAGATAGTGCGGAGCGATTTTGGGACACTTCAAATTTCAAAATTCTCCATTGTCATCTGGTCCATCAAGAGATCTCCTCCTACATATTCAGAAGTCGCCAAACCTAAACAATCTATCTTTAAATTGCTGTAGAGGAATAGACAGAAGTTCAGCAATCTGGGGTTGTAGTCCGGTTGGTGCATGTTCGAACACCGATTAAATTTCAATTCCTGGAAGAGAAAAAATCATCGGTCACGCAAGGAGATGATGATCAACGTGCTGCGCCAAGTTCAAAAGTCTGCTCTCACAAGAAACAATATATCTGGGAAGGTTCCATTTTCAATTGGACAGAGACCTGTATTATTGACGACAAGGTCGACCTCTTTTGTATCAAACAATCAAAACACAGCGAATGTCCGAACTCTTGTTTCTAGTAAGGGGATCTTCTATAATTTCTTCTGATCATTTCTTGATGCTGATTAATTGAAGAGAAAAAGAAGAGTAAAGCCGAAGTTGGCGCTTTAGACGAGGGACTTGACAACGCAGTAAAATCTATTGAGGCATCATTTGGCAAGGGCAGCATCCAACGTCTCAGTGATTCCAAGTCTGAATTTGAAAATGTTGGAGTGATATCAACTGGATCAATAGGTTTAGATACTGCACTTGGAATAGGTATTTGAGTTCGATCTTTGCCGGATCTCTTCAATTGAAATGTACATGTGCTGCAGTGTTCATTTTTTTCAGGAGGTTTTCCACGTGGACGTATCATCGAGATCTACGGACCAGGTGACGCGATTAATCAGTAATCTCACATCTTCTGACTTCCCTTAGAGAGTTCCGGCAAGACCACTTTGGCACTGTGAGAATCCTCTTTATGAATTTGTGATTTGACTGACAAATGAAGATCGGTCATCGCTTCTGCACACAAAGCCGGAGGAAAATGTGTCTTTATCGACGCAGAGCACAGTCTCGACCCAAAATGGGTGGGTCATCTCATCCCTCTTCAACTTCATCCTCTACCTGATCAGAAAATTCAAAACCTGCGGCTCTGCCGCGTAAGAAAGTGAATGAACGTGATTATGATCTTCCAAAATGATGGTCACATCGTGATGACGTCATCAGGCAGAAACACTTGGCGTAAAAATAGACGAACTTCTCGTGTCTCAACCGGACAGCGGCGAACAAGCCCTCGGCATTGCTGTAAGCCTTTCTATAGATGACATCCATTGGGTCGGAAGATGTCAGGATTTTTCTGAAGGGTGCACAGGAGGCATTTGTACAATCGGGGTCTGTCGATGTCATCGTTGTAGATTCAGTGGCGGCTTTGACCCCAAAAGCGGAGTTGGAGGGAAATATGGGTGATTCACACGTCGGTCTACAAGTGAGAATATTCCATGAAGTTTCTGCAGGACGAAGAATGTTCTTTGAAATTTCGAAACTTCTGACGGCGCCACAAGTTTGCAAACAGCAAAGATTCACATCTTAATACCTTCTGAAAAAGCATGACAAAAAATCCACTCTAAAAATAGAACAATTCGATGTATATCACATTCATGATCTACAGGCAAGATTGATGTCCCAAGCATTACGTAAATTGACTGGAGCTTTGGGAAAGTCTAACCGCACCATCTTGATCTTCATCAATCAGATCAGACACAAGATCGGTGTCATGTTTGGATCTCCAGAGACGACCACAGGAGGTAAATATGTCTCGTTGTAGATGGTAAAAATTCACCTAAAATAAGATTATATTTTGTTGTAATTTTTTTGCTGAAGAACAAAGGAAATGCGTTGAAATTCTACGCGTCAGCAAGAATAGACATCAGAAGGGTCAGCTCATTAAAAGTCGGTGAAAATGTAATCGGTAAGTCGTAAACACAATTGTAGATCGAGTTGTAGTATAATACCTGCTGTTGTAGATCTGATTGTAGATCAGGAAATCAGATCAGAACCAAGGTGGTTAAAAACAAATTGGCCGCACCGTACAGAGAGGCCATTTTCGATATCGAGTTCGGAAAAGGATTGTCTAAAATGGGTGATTAGATTCTTTCTTCCGATAATGAGAAATTTCTATTCGGAAATTGGAATTTTCTGATTTTTCGGAGGCGAACTGGTCGACCTCGGGGTGAAGAGTAAAGTCTTGGAGAAATCTGGTGCTTGGCTCATCTACAACGGCGAAAAACTGGCTAACGGCAGAGAAAAGACCAAAGCGTTCTTGGAACAGAATCCCCAGGTCGCAGAAGCTTTGGAGGCTGAGGTACGTCTCGTTGTAGATGACGAAACAATCCAATCATTTTCTGAAAAACGTCGCCGCTTTGCGTGAAAACTGTCGGAAATTTCAAATTCGGCCACAAAATCTCAAAGTCAAACAAGCCACAAAAACGTGATCATGGCTGATGTCTAAAGGTGAGAGAGAAGCTGCTGAGCTCTCACGACGACGAGGAGGCGCTCGAAGAGGATGGCGACGCGGAGAGCGAAGATGTCACGGAATTGAAATAAAAATGATCCCCACCGTGCCTTCCGAATCTGACACCACACACCAGGCTGCACTCCGATCTAAGGAGGTCTTTAGAGGTATTTTCTTTGTGTTGCTGCTGTGAACAACTCTGTGCCCACATGACGTCAACAGGACTTTAAGACTGGAACTCCACAAAGAAAAACACGGGAAAACGAGATTTTTTACGTCGGGGCTCAGAAATTTGTGGAATCCAAACTCCGGAGAGAGACGAGGTCTTTCCCTATCAAAACAAAACGACAAGCACCATGTTGATGAGCGATACCCCACACACCTATGCAAACAACTTCAAGATGGCAGAGCGAACAAAGAAGCAACCTCTGTGAGTTATCTCTCGAAGAAACATGAGAGAATATAGTCATTTTTCTGACATGATGATGTAGAGGACACAACCTCACAGAATATAAGGGAAGACAACGCATTAACTCGCAAATCACCGAACTGAAAGGCCTTATGCCGGAGTGCAAAGCCGTCATCACTACCAAGACGTCCATACTGGAATGTGCTGTCACAACCTTGAGACGTCTACAGGCTAGTGTAGACCTGCTTTCACAGTCGAATAATGGGCTCATCATGAGAAATCAAAACATGAGACAACAACTCAACAGCCACCTCGCAGAACAACTCAAGACTGAGCCACTGGACTCCTCTGACAGCTTCCCATTCGAGGACGAACCTATGACGTCTACAAGTGATGACTTTTTCTCGTTTGGTGACGATATCAGTCTCTCTGAATTCTTTCCCGCGGCATGCGACTTCTTTCCTACGTCACCACCACCAATTAAGAGGGCAAGACTGGAGTAATTTATAGAACTCGAGACCCAACCAATTGGAACATAATGGACAAAGAGGAATCTATATGGATTGTATAAAGTACTGTATCGAGAGTGCATTATTATCTTCGTAGATATTGTTGTTAATATAGAACCTTCCCGAGTTTGATGGACCGTGTAAGGAATCTTCCAACTACTCTTACTCCTAATGTCTTCCATTGGCTGGACCATGATCAGAATTGTCTTTCAAGATCTCAAATCGACACATCAGTTCCGAGCCGTTTATTCTGTTTTACAGGCTCATCTCATTCATCATGGTGATTTGACAACATTAAAATTCCATTCTGTGTATCCTTCATGCTTCTGATTGTAAATATAAATTCGACCACCGTAATGTGACGGGTAAATCCCCCACATACCATTGAGCCTACACACCTTCAGTCTACAATTCCCATGACATCATCGATGTACATGTGCATCATCGTCAATGTGTCGACATGATGCAACCCTCACCCTTCCACTGAATCTGAGATGGTATAGTATCGAGTTGTTCAGGTCTTCAAACATGGTGGTCGCGACCCAAGGATCCGTAATCACAAATCCCGCGTAAAAATAAGCCCTCTGTCCTTCTACAACTAGTCGATAATTTATTTTTACATTTTCTTGAGAAAATATATAAAAAATGGAAGATCATACCTCCTACTGATTGAGTCCGGTTGTTACTTCTATACAATGAATAACTATATCTGTTGGTTGTGTTGATCCAATTTAGATGTAGAGAGAGGCCCCCCAGGGCCCCTGGTGTTTCCAGCGTGTTGAGTACGCTGATTCTAACCGTGAAATTCGCGGTAAGGTTACGTGGGTCGTAAGAGAATGAATCGGCAAAGGCGTTAAAGTAAGAGCCGGGGACTGTGTCGTCTGAAACCCTGAAGATTTTTTATTTCTCGTTGTAGATGTCACATTTAAATAAAACATGTATTCTGATCATCTTAAAATAAAATTAAATGAATTTCAAAATCAAATTTCAAAAAGATTTTGTTCCCGCCCGAAAACACGTTGTCATGACATCGACATTACCTCGGCGGACATGTTATGTTTAGAGTGTGATTCATCTCATGAGCTTGTAGTAAGCCGTTGATCACCATCTCATATGAGCCGATGAAATATAGAGGAACGGCTGCAGGTCATCAATCACTACAAAATCATCGATTTGCTCCAAATCGAGTCATGATCATCTTCGATTTGTATAATAAATAATTTTGTCTTGTTTTAACAGACATAAGCAGTGTTAATATATCCTTATGTGTCGTTCTTTTCCCTTCAACCGAAATTGTGGCTCAACCACGACCCGAGATTAAATATTGATCATTGGAACGTGATGATGTGTTTTGCATGTTAATTGGTCACATCTCACAAAATGAGAGGTGAATGGTCAGAAACGAAATGTCGTAATCCTCGTGCTTTGCGATGTCTAAATGAGAATAAAGTGTTTTGAACTCACGATCTTCGACCTCATTCAGACTGTAATATCGATTGAGCATAACTGCGAGGACTGTGGAATTGAGATTTGTAATCGACATGTTGACCACAGCTCCATCCATATCTGCGGGCTCCCCCTTTAAAGCATCAGAAAGAGGCTCAAAAATCATTTGGGAGATTTGTCAGTTTTCATGTAACATTGACGAAGTTGTTTTGTGGTAACATGTTATTTCGCCATCCTCAGGATCATCTCTCATCATCAACAAAAACGTGAATTGAGATGTCTCAAAAGAGATCCTTTTCCAACAATACAATACAATACCTCCATATAAGTCGCTTCTGTTGGCGCACTGTTTCCAAGAAATTGATCATTATAATAAACTGTGGTTTGCCTTAAATAAAATGAAGCGCCCCCTTCATTCATCAATCAACCGTTTCTTTATCATCATACAACTCTCACCTTTGATGAAACCAGTCCAAGTCAATGCTAGGACCAGCTCATCGGCACTCACAGTCTCTATATCAACGTATTGTAGAGATACTGTGCTGGAATCAAGAACCTCCTCGATGTATGCTTGCTTCAAGGTCGTCAATCCATCTTAAAAATAAAGGTATCAATTACCTCCACATCTACGAGTATGAAGGCGAGAGCCCCCGCCATACAACATAATGCAATAACTATGGTCACGAATTTTGCCCAGTGTTTTCTGAGTAGGAATCGGTACTCGATCGGTTCATCACCGACCTCCATAACTAAAGATAATGTGTTAATGTTGAAGAAAATACGGAGCTCCGCATTTAAATCGGAAAGGCGGAAGTTCTGACACCGCAGATAGGACCCTTCCCAGAGATTCAAACTCAATTAAGTGATAAAGAGCTGCGGACGTCTGACCAAGCGATGTTTGGGTGTCTTTTTAGCTCGATAATCAACTGAACAGCCCACAGAGCGGAGCCTTCAATGTAAATTTGAAAATACTGCTGTGCGTTGTAGAGACTAAAACTTACGTTTTGTGGTCACTTGAACCACAATCCAGGCCACAATTAAAGTTTCAATTTGAATCATAGGAATGAGTTATGACCCTTGTGAATTCTTGCCAGCAGAGATGTTCACCAACATCTTGTTGTGCCTGGAGGATAAAGATTTATTGAGGTAATAATCACCACAATATGAAGCATTCGGACTTATATTGTCAAGATGTGCGTTGGTGAATCAAGCATGGAGAAATGCTAGTGATAGCAAGGCAGTATGGCAAGAATTGTGTGATGTTCTTTGGAAAGACAAAATGTATGTACCACAGAACATCAGAGAACAGAAATTCGTTGACCCTCGCGCCGCTTATAAAAACTCCATTGTGGATTCTAAGAGGACGATCATCACCGAACAGGTACAACATGAATCTCAGCAACGACCGTGTGATTTAAACTAAATCAGTCAGGAACTTTGTGCTTTCGATTGGTATTTCAGATTTAAAGAGGATCAAGGGGCTTGGTATGCAGATGCAGACCCTTGGATCAATGGTCGTCCCCCCTCACATCACAAATACATGCCAGGTATCATCATTTCGTCTTCTTCTTCACTCACCATGATCAGATGGAAAGATCGTCATCACGGGAGAGTTCTCAGGTGCCGCACCCAATGAGAGAAGATGGACCTGGTTAGAAGATGAAGAGATCGAGAAAGGTACTTCCACCACTTGTCCCATCCTCTTCCATCCTCTCGATCCCATATCATATCATCAGGAACATTGATGATGATGCAGGAAGTTGGGTCCAGATCTCTCATTATCCCGCGTATAAAGTAGAGAGGTTAAGTAACTGGGGGTGGATCCACCAGAGCGAACTCGCAGTGTTATTTAGCTTCAATATTCCACCCAAAGGTAGGAAATCTCGAGGAGATTTCACGGAAAATTCAAATCCGTAAAGGAATATCACTGTACATCGTCGCTTGGCGACGGGAAAAAGTCTTTTACCGTAAAAGCTGCGGTACATTAACGCGAAGTTTGTGTTAATTATAAAACAGGTTCTGTTGAGGAATTCGAAGACGAGCAGTTGCCGCCGGTACCAAGCATCGGGACATCATGGAGGGGGAGGAGGATCAGAGTGATGAATAATGATCTCCCATTGACCATGCTGGAATTCTTATCTCAATATTTAGGTGGCAATCTTCAAGGTGATCACATTCCTTCAACCATCGCATTCCGTTGTGTGGATATGTAGATGATGATGTCGTTAATTGGAGACAGTCTTGACTAATCTTCATGATGATTATGAATATGAGGAGGATGATTATGAGGAAGGAGAAGATGATGAAGGTGACGATGAAGATGAGGAATTTGTTATGTCTGTCGCAGAAGAATATTCCAGCGAAGAGGACGATATGCCCCAATAAATTGATAAAGATTTAAAAATATTGAAAATGGTAACGAAATTAAATATTTAAATAAAATTATGATCCAGGTTAATGTTTTATTTTCCTTTTATTTTGAAAGAAAGCTCTTGGAGTCTCCCTGCGTCTTTGTGCAGATGGAGCCTGTTGTACGCAGGTTGTTGGAGCTACAGAATAGATGTGGCATGTGAATATCTTCTTTTATTGTGAGACGAAATTTTATTGCAATATTGAATGAATAATTCACCACAATCATGTGGTTCTACAATAGTGTAAAACGGCTGGGAATTCTGACATGCGCATCTTGATTAAATGTCAAAGACGGCGAATTTGCGGAACTTGCCGCCTTTGACATTTTTCTCGACAAAAAGACAACACGGATCACAACAGGCAGGAAAGAGTTTTCTCTTGTCAGCAAAGAAGATGAGAGCACTCCTCTTCCTCTTATTAGTTTCCTCCGCCACCTGTCAGGTGAGTTGTGGATGAACGCTCTGATTGTTGCCACGATTGAAAAGGCGCAGGTGTATAATGTGACGGCAACCTGGTCTTTCACCCAGCATCAACTCGATTATTTTGTCAATGCTCTTCCCAAGTTACCACATGACACTTGGTTCTACCACAGAGGAACAATGAAAGAAGGTCTTCAGTTCCAAAAGCAAGGTTACATCAGCCAAGAGCAAGTGGACGCGTGAGTTTTTTCTGCCTGATCCGTTTGTATAGAGTCTGATGTCAAGACTGACTGCGCGTCACAGCCTCAATTTTGATCCTAGGAACGCACTTGGTGGAGGCCTGACTCTGGGAGAATGGACTACTTTGACTGCATTCTGGCCCACCGCTATTCTTATTCCGCAAGGTCAGCCACATCACATCTCATCTTATCTTATTGATCTCACACATTCTTGGATCTGAGAGAACATTAAGACTTTAAATAAGATCATCTTATTATCTTATTGAATTTAATAGGTACACCCATATACTACAACAACCAGTCTTTTGTGGACCTGGTCAAGCGCATACTCGGCGCACCAGATTCTTTCAATTCCAAAGAAAAGATTGTTCTGGGAACAATTGTACCCTTCATCGACTTGTATGAGAGGCAGCCCTGGTTTCCAGACATTGCGGTGGTACACAGCGCAAAATTACTGACAAAGATCGTACCTGCAATGGACTTGCCCCCACCTCACAACACAGACTTACAAGAAGCTAACAAGGAGTCGACAGCTGCGGAAATCCTGTCCGACATTGAATCGCTGGAAGAGTACCAAAGAGATACGTCTGGAAGAATTGACCTGAGGCAGATGATGCAAGCTCTCAATTATCTCGGACCGTGAGGATTTCTCTGATCTCCATCTATATCTGGAGATATTGGGTGAAACTTTGCAGGGCAGAGATCATGTGCCAGCTTAAAAACGAACCAGAGCGTCTGTTCAAGTTGTTCAACAGCTCTCGCTTCCAGAGTTTTCGTCGACTTTACAACGATATTCATGAGACATCTCCACCCCATTACGGTTTTGGACACGACAACACGTGGGGTGTTGGCTACAGTCTGACCAGAGAACAATGGGTGGAGAAGATCACTGACGCACCCTTGAGGCTCGTCTACAACTCGATGTACAACAACGCGAGTGATGACATCATATGGAGAGGTGAAGAGAAGATGGGACATGTCGATCCCAAAGGATTATTACTTATTGCAAGAGAGCTGGAGGTAAGAATGTTTTATTAGAGAGGAAAGAGTGAGTTGTTATAGGCATTGAAGAACAACCCATACATCACTGTAGAAGTGTTGCATACCGATGAAACTACGGGGAGAAGCTGGGTGAGATTTTGGCACCCAGATGTGTTCCACTACAACAGCAGGTGTGTCATCATGATGAGTCAAACTGACATCTGACATCTGACAGCTTGGTGTCCAACACTACAGATGCTATCATCAGAGCTATTCCTCGAGAGAAAATAGTGGCCAATGCAGTACTGCGACAGAAGTTAAACAGGATGCTGTTGAAAGACATGACTTTGCAGATGCTCTCTGGTCTATACGGAAAATACACAATTGACACACTCTATGACAAGTTGACCAGCATCATGCCATCTTCAGATATGGTACCCTTCAGGTGACTGACATGGGTTCAATCCCCCTCACCGACACTCATTTTTTTAGGATGTGGTCGTGGGTGGCAGAAAAGGAGGCGAGCTCGCTTAACTGGTCCGAGTGGCCATATCTCGATGCTTTGAACTATGTCTTTTTCCCAGATCTTGACTTCTTATTCACAGACAAAATCCAAATCAACGGCCGTTACGGTTCAGTCCTCGAAAGGATGCAAAGTGGATATAACAACCCCGTCAACCGACTGAACGGAAAGTTGTTAGTTGGAGCTGTGACTCAGTTCCGCAAGACCGGTACCTTCCCAACTGGCATGGAGCTGATCAATATCTGGAGAGATGTAGAGTTCATGAACAATTACATCAGATCTTCGTTGGAGTATATGTCATTCGAATTCTCGGAGCAAGAGTGCAGTTTGATGAGGGAGAGAAGATACACAGAGTTGTTTGACATGGTATCTCCAGGCTGGGAGCAATCTGCGTATCGCGTTCGCAGAAACTGATCAACTGTTCGAATTAAAATCCGTCTTTTGCATTTATTTAAGAATCGAACGTTTTATTTCATAAGGTGTCTAGCTGCTCAACAATTCGTCACTGGTAACTGCACACAGAGAATAAATTTTATACCACTTTTCCGAACAAAAGTATCGATTGGAGTTATAATTGTTATGTGGTGCAACGAAGAATCTGGTGTTGAATGGTCGCAACATTGTGGGTTGTCGCACAGGCCAAATTCAAGATATATTTGTGGGAGCATTTTACTTCAAATCAAATCAAATCATTTTTGGACAGGTACATGCCCATAGTATACAGCTTCAACCAGTCTTTTGTGGACATGGTCGAGGGCATACTTGGTGCACAGTCTGTCAACCATTGTAATTATAAGGTTTGCAGCAGGTGATATCAAGGATCTTGGCCCTGTATGGAGCGTCAGATAGTCCAAAAGTAAACAAAATCTTTTTCACAGCCCTCATCAGCGCTGTACCATTGATGGTGTTGTACAACGGAACAATGTGTTCTATTTCTTGATATTATTACCCGGCGGCGTACATCTCACCAGTGGCCACATGATGCAAAATAACACTATTAATAACGTGTTGCTCACAGCAACAGAAAAACAGCATATTAAATAAATTATTTCAAAAACATAAGAAGTGCACGGTTACACGCAAATGTCACGACAACAGAAACCGCAACAGCAACTTCTCGCTTGGTTGACATCATATTTACAAAACCTCATCCCCAACACGATGCGAATCGTTTTCCTTCTGGCTGCCTTATGTGCTGCCAGCGCCAACATTAACGTTTGGCCTATACCAAGAGCTTTCAGTTCTGGTTCTCAGACCGTCTTCTTGAACCACACCTTCTCCATACAATCTCAAAATGCAGGACCACTCCTCACCAAAGTAATTGCCCGCTACCAAGATCTCATCACACAGACCATGTAATTATAATTGCTATATGATTATCACATCCTGATGCAGGAGCAGATGGGTTCCAGAATTCAGACAGGATGCAACGAGCACGGACACATCTTTTTCCATCCATTCTGCAAATGTTAAGGTCGCTCAGACCTCAGAGGACCTCGGTGAGATCTCTATGTTTTAATGTCTGGATCTCATGTCTTTAGTTTCTGAAGTGAGTGAGACATACACTCTTAGCGTGCCTGCAGACGGATCCCCCATACAGATTTCCGCAGATAATGTTTTTGGTGTGATCAGAGCCCTCGAGACCCTTCATCAGCTCGTCCAATTAAGAGTACGTTGTCCATATAAAAGTCATATAATTTCATGATATCGATCGATAACCTTGTCAGGAGGATGGTCGCAGAGGCATCTCTTTCGCCCCCATCGATATCAAAGACACTCCGACTTTTACCCATAGAGGTCTCATGCTCGATACTGCGTGGGTATCTTCATCTTCTGCACAACCATGATATTTCATTAATTCATTAATCTCATTTTTCTGATCGAGCACAGCCGTAACTATTTCCCTGTAAGCGATATCTTGCGCACTCTCGACGGTATGTCCATGACCAAGCTCAACGTCTTTCACTGGCACATCGTCGACTCTCAGAGGTGATGGCATCTTTGTGATTTTTACAAGATTCCACTTGTGTATTGCCACAACATCTTTTGGACACTCTGCAGATCCACCCAGTTTACGGTAATGAACGCGTTAACTAACGAGGATCGTACCGTGGTGTGATCAAAGGCTACAATATTATTTTTTGTATTTTTGTCACAAGTTTGGACCTCTTAAAACCAAACTTGATTTGAAGTTATTTGGGGCAAGTCTGCACAAACCAAGTTTTTTTGTGAATTCAGGCTCCATCCAAATTCAAATTTTAAATCTTGTAGTTTCCCGCTCGTTTCCAAAGAAGTGCCAGAACTTTCAGAGAAGGGTGCTTACCGCAAAAGAGGGAAGTTACAGACATACGATTCTGATGACATCGCCACCATCGTTCAATACGGGCTCGAGGTGAAGTTTACGAAAGAATCTTTCATCTACAACGAGCCAGGCGGCTCGGCCGCGAACTTTTCTAAGATTTTCTCGTGAAATTTCACTGAAAGATCTCCTGTTTATCTATCACGAGCCAGGCCGCTCCAATTCCTGCAAAATTTTTTCCACAGAAAAATCTCCTGTCTACAACGAGCCAACTAAATTTCTCGAATTTCCGCGAAATTCGGATGAAAACTGAAAGAAAACTAGAGAGGAATTCGTGTGATTCCTGAGATCGACATGCCGGGACACACCAGAGTTTGGGCATACGCGTTCCCAGAACTGATCACGTGCGTCGGTACCGACTGGACCGTGGTGAGTTTCCAGTAAATTTCTCTGAAATTTCTGACGTTGTAGAACGCGGCTGAACCCCCCGCTGGACAGCTCGACCCCACCAACAGCGAGACTTACGACCTTCTACAACGCCTTCTGGCTGACGTAACCACCTATTTTAAGGATGCCTACTGGCACATGGGTCCGTTGTAGTCTGTCATTTTTCCACGAAATTTATCAGAAATTTCCCACAGAATCTCCAAAAGTCCAAAAAAATTCACAATTTTTCTGTTGATTCCAATCTTTTTCTGAGAAATTTCTCAGGTGGTGATGAGGTCAACTTTGGATGCTGGAACGCCTCCCAAAAAGTGAGAGACTACATGTCTAAAAATAACCTCGAGCCCAAAAATTTGGTCCAAATTTTCGGCAAGAAGTTGTTTGAGATCTTGATCAACCTGGAAAAGAAGATCATTGCATGGGAAGAGATGGTCCTCGAGTTTGACGTGCAAGTTCCCAAAGACGCCCTCATCCAAGTGTGGAGGGGCGTAAAGAACGTCAAACAAGTCATCGAGAGTACGTAATTCGGAATGTCGATTCGAAGATTCTGACGTTTCTGTCAAATGGTTGAAAAGTCGTTGTAAAATGGATCTGTTTACGTATAGGAAGGAATAGAAGCGAACCCCAATGCTTCGCGTCACAAATCATTGAACCGACACAAATAATTGAACCGTTGTAGAGGGGTACAAGGTGGTGGTATCCAGCAATGATTTCTGGTATTTGGACTGCGGTCACGGAAGTTTTGTTTCGGGAGAGAAAAGCTGGTGTGACCCCTACAAGACCCACCAAGTGAGCGAAATTTCATCGAAGTTTCGGAGAATGACGTCATCAGGACGTGTACAGTTTCGATATCGTGAACGGCTTGACCACAGACCAAGCTCGTTTAGTTGTAGGAGGTGAACAATTTTCAATTAAAAAATATTCAAATCAATGAAAAGTACCAAAAACATCGTTGTAGTTGATCACGTAAAGATCCTAAACCCTAAACCCAAGTCTCATAAATCGAATCGTCACGTTATATTTATTCAATTTCTGCAGGAGAAGTGGCCTTATGGACAGAGCAAACTGACCCACAGAACCTGGACAGAATGGTGTGGCCCCGAGCAGCTTCTGCTGCTGAGGTATCCATCTGATTCTTTGTCCATAGTAACTATCCTACATTTTTGTTGCGGCATAGCCGCAACTATAATATTCCTGAAGACAATTCGCAACACAAATCCATTCACTTGTACACGTTTTGTACAAATTCTGAGGTCTCCAGGTCTTGTGGTCTGGTAAAGACGCCAACGGAAACAATAGGAAGTACGACGATGCGTACCCCAGATACTGGGACTTTAGAGTCAGACTCGTAGACAGAGGGATTGCCGCTGAGCCTCTTCAGCCTCTGTACTGCGCTACTGAAAACTGCAATGCGTAATGCTTGCAAATAAAAACACATGATCCCTGTTTTCTAAGACAACAAAAGAATGCATGAAGAACAGAACAGATTGCTCCCAGCCTGGCATTGCATATCAAACAACTAACCGCCGGACTCTTTGAATGGCATCCACTGCAAGAAAGTCTATATCTCCAGATATTTGGAATGTATTGGTCTTGAGGAACTGAGTCACAGCTCCAACTAACAACTTTCAATTCAGTCGATTGACGGCATAGTTATGTCCTCTTTGCTGCATCCTTCCAAGGACAGAATTGTAGGGTTGGGATCTGGGTAAAAGACATTTCTGTATCAGTGGGAAATTGAACTTGTGTCTTTTGTGGTGATTTACACCACATCATATAAAAAGAGGGTATAGTATATTGATCTACAACTCGACACACGCTGAATGCTTGCTTCCTGGGATCAATTTGTAGATTCTTTGGAAATGATTTGTAAGCTTTTGTACCAATCCAATTTGCTAGAGTCACATACAAGTGGCAAGGGGAGCCAGAGTGTGCGTTGTGTTTTCCGAAGTGACTGCTGAGGGCGTGTCATGAGCGCATCACACAGAAACTGATACATTAAATATCACGCAGCCCAGAGCACACTTTCACACTAATCATGCAGAGCCGACCAAGTATTCATTTATTTACGATACCCCACAATAGAGCACAGCTCTTGGTCTCTGGTCGAGCAATACAATGTCCACGTGTTGTCATTTGAAAACCGCTCAATGGCCAATGGTTTTTGAAAAAAATATAATCAAATTAACAATATCGCATAATTTGGTCAGCAAGCCGACACCAAAATGCAGAAATTTGTGTGTTTTTTTGTGTGTTTTTTTGTGTGTTTTTTGCTGCTTGAAAAGAGAGAAACACTCCAAGCCGAAAGGTGAATTCGTTCGGCGAACCAAAATTTACTCTCCGGTAAGATTCGGTATTTGTGGCAAGTGACAGCGGTTACTTCCCGATCACAACACACATCAACAACAGCAACATGTGGGGACTAGTTTCTAAAGGAACGATCATTGGATTCTGGATGGTCTGCGTTGCCATCTGTATGATCATCGGCGCGATATGCCTTCCATTTGCCTTCAGAGTAGTGGGAAGAACAGATAGAGTACCGGGTACTTGCATCGTCACAAGTGAGCAATCTCAATCGGATCATATGGCTCATTTTTTGTAGGCAGCCAAATCGTCTATATATCGGGTAGAGGAGCATCCTATCGTCCCGTATTTCAGGTATTCTGTGATCCCTTTATGATCCACATCTGATGTGAGGCTAGGTCAACGTCTACACCTCCAATAATCAGTCCAACCTCTTTACAAACGTGGCCGCCTTCCACGGTGATCCCAGTGGCCCATGTGTCTATAGGTGCCTGATCATATCAACTTTTTTCTCTGATCGTGCCTAGTTGGAATAACGACGCCATTTATGTTCAGTCTTCTTACCCTGTGAATTCTAATGTGAGCTGTTGGTATCCGGCGAACCCTGATCGCATCACGGGAGGCAGCTACTTTGACGCAAAGTGAGTACCAAGCCCATTTCGTTTTTTCAACGCAAGGAAATCAAAGAAACACTCGGAATATTGGAATATTGAAGCTGCAATCCAATTGGGCATCACATCGCCATTCATTTTTGTGCATTATTTTCACTCATGAGGCTTGTTCTCAAAATAGATTCACCAATTGACCTCTATAGTGTCGTCCTCATCGATGTGAGCGCGGGTGCCATTGCCTCAGCACACGGTCGTTTCAACGGACTCTTTGTCAGCGGCATTTTTTTCCTGTCTATGATGGGTTTCTTGGCTTTAGTTGGAACCCTTCTGCTCTTCTTCGGCAAAAGGATCAGAGATGCCATGCCCGACATCGAATTGAACAACCAATAAATTATTTCATGTGGTATCCTATCGAAAACGTAATGAAAAACTTTCTGGAGTGTGCAAAGTCACCTGTTATGTTCTACAACGAGAATAATGTGCCAAAAATTTGAATGGTTGCATTACTGCAATCTGAATTCATTTTGTTTTGAAAGTTATACAAATCCATGTCTATTAATAATACACATGTAGGAGTAGCTCAATAGTGCAAACTGTGGCTTATATAGGCATCCACTGAGTCAACAGCAACTAGGTAAATTTTCAAAGACATCACAGAACTAAGTCTAAACAGAGGTGCTGCCAACAAAAGAAGCAGTCAATACCCCACAGATGAATATTAATCTATAACCAAAAAAGAAACAAGCAAAACTATAATGTGAAATCTGCCACAAATTAAGAGTCAATCATCATTGTTTGAAGGTTCAATGTGTTTTAACAGATGTGATTGTGATTTGCATAAGACAGAAGGGGTTTGTGTAGATTCTGTCAATAAATCCTATAATATCTTTGCTCATCTACAACCAATGATGCCATGATCACTAAAGAAATCAAATTTCTAAAAGATAAGACATAGATTTTATATGTAATAGTAGTTACATTGAGTGTATCACAATTGAGTTTGTCTGGATTTAACGTTACTAAAGTGTATCAGAACAGAACATAACACATTTATGTTCTAAACATTTTCAAAACAAAACACAGAACACAGAACAAAACAGACAGAAAAGTGTCAAAACAATCAGAACAAAACAGAAACAGAACAGAAAGTTAATAAAGTGTATCAGAACAGAACATAACACATTTATGTTCTAAACATTTTCAAAACAAAACACAGAACACAGAACAAAACAGACAGAAAAGTGTCAAAACAATCAGAACAAAACAGAAACAGAACAGAAAGAACATAAATAATTTTTCTCTGAATTTAAATCCATAGATAATTAGAATTTTAAGCCATAAACTTGGTCCAGCCCAATTTTGCAATTTTCCAAAAAATAATGCCAAATGGTGGTAGTTTTTCACATGTAAAAATCATTAAATTTACCAATATAATGACATATTTCAACAAATTTGCATTGTCTA
>MZNV01000547.1:0-13854 GCA_002081555.1 Protostelium mycophagum | reverse complement strand
GGTCAATACAGCACAAAAGTCAACACCCTATAGAGAAAAGAGAAGAGGAACATCAACCAGAAATAGGTTGATCTTATTTGTGCTGTTGATCGTAACAAATGTTGGTACACCCTCAAAGAAGAGGATCATCACATCAACCAAGGTGGTGCTCCAGAGGATGATGACACCAGATAGACGAAACAGGATCAGAACAAAGAAGGTGAATCCTGTCGCTCAGAAGGTTGGAGATGAGTTATAAGCAGCTGACCAGAACATTCAGTGGAAATGTAGATGCATAGAGCCAATTAACAAATGATTATTATATTAAGGTGAGGATTTTGATGAAAAAAATCTCAATTTAATTTAATGATCATCATCTGAATGTCCAAGGAGATTTTTTCTTGTGACCTCTGCTCTGGGCAACTGAAGCAGGATGTTTGCGCTTCGGACAGTATGAAAAAGATGATTTGTAAATGCATTCCTGTATATAAATGTACTGTGCAAACACATTGAGGAAATCTCATTCATTATTCGTGCATCAAGCTCTTCATCACCTCTCTTTCATCTTTGTTCTCTTTTTCAATGGTCTGTCCAACTGTTGATGTCACCCATCCACTTTTCTCGACGCCCCGACAGTGCGGACGGAGCTGCCCAAACAATGAGCAAGCTGTTCAAGCTCACAGACGCTTCCGGCCTCCAATGGTCCGATAATGAAGACCTTGGAATCTCCAAAACCATCAATTTTGATGACATCAAACTGGATTTCCCATCAGAAGACAAGGAGTTTGCTCTGGGAGGACAGATCAGGGTCCTACGTGAGGGTAATGCAGACTAATCTCACTACAAAATGGACAATGGACATTGGCGTGACTTCTTAAGAAGCTTGAAATAACGCAGCATTTTTTGACAGTGAACCGTGAATTTATCGACATCTCTGTCTGCAGCCGCAATGTACAACACGCTACAGCACGCAAAAACACGTAGATGCTGTGTAAGCTGCGGCAAGCATTGAGTCCGCTATAAAAGTCGTTCATAGATCGTGTTTGGAAGATCCCAACAATCATGTGCAAAAACGTCTCGTCCAAAGAGTGGGGTCTACAACCCGGCCAAGTGGAGCAAAACCCACTAAATTTCTTACGATTCCAGGAACAAGGACGTTTGGATTCGTCGCGACATTTTTCACTCCATTTCGATCTGCGGCACGTTTGCATCATCTTGTCTCTTATCTTCGAAAGAACGGTAGAATAAGAGTTAAATCATATCCGCTGCGCACCGATTGAAGCTGCAACTGCTATAGTTTGCATGCCTGTATAGAACTCTTTTTAAATATAAATCACAGCTCAGAACGCATTCTGAGCCTTAAAAATCACGAAATCAAGAGGTAATCCACCTCCCCCCTCATTCTTCTTTCAGATCACTAATTCTGCGTAGACATTAATTAATACCACGAAAGAACGCAACATGAAGACAACTGCTTCACGAGAAGTCTTTTTCGACAAGAACTTAGAGTCAAATGTCGATATCATCAAGGGTGTGGTTGGAGAGGCGATAACTGAAGATCGGATCAGAAAATTCATCCTCGGTGCCAACGGAGACCTCGAGATCGCACTGAATCATGCTCTCAACTCGATAGAAAAGGAACCCCCGACCGGTAAAAATGCATCAAAAATGTTTAATACTCGGAGGATTTGTCTGAATAAATTAGGAGATACGACCCCCGCTCTTCAGAAGCTCTTGGAGGGACTTGCTGAGGAGGTTAAGTGCAGCATTTGTCTCGGATACCTCACACAACCGGTGGCCCTCACTTGTTTACACACATTTTGCCTAGATTGCATAAGAGGCTCTGGTATGTCGTCATTAATCTCTTCCCGCCATATTGGGGATGTAATCATTTAAGTGACCTTCTTCACAGTTGTTACAAACCAGGTTACGTGCCCTCTCTGCCGTAAAGGTTGCACTCTGGACTCTAGAGGCGCAGAAGGTTTAAAGCAGAACAGCTGCCTCGCCAACATCATCGACAAGCTCCGCTCGTCACAGGCTACCAAGCTTTGTGGTATGTTTTTTTGATGATAAAAAATAATGCTAAGATGACCAAAGGTGATTGCCTGCAAGTTGTCTGTACTATTTATTGTGTGGAGTGTGGCACTTTTATGTGCGAAGACTGTGAGAGAAAAGCGCACGCCAAATCATCAAGCAGGCATAACTGCAAGCCCTTCGAGGACTGCTATTCCAAAGACAATATATTCATCAAAAATACGGTGAGTCCCTCTACATCTTTTCTTTTCTGACTCGTTGTAGACGGGTAGAGGGGGATGGACCCCGGAGTATGCTGTGTCTTTCAAAATTAAGCGGGAAAATGTCGAGGAAATATTGCAACAGTGGCTGGGAGACCTTTGGTTCGCTCCTTTCGGTCTGGATCGTCGCGCCATTCCTCAAGATATCTCAGCCGTATATCTTCCCTACTGGCAGTATGACGTGTCAGTCCCAAACAAAGTTGTAGATGGACTTCCCACCACATTATCGAGCAAGTCTCTGCTGATTATGGCGTCGACAGAATACGACCTATATTTAGCACCTGTACATTACAACATTGAAGACCCGCTCATTCCCCTCACTGGACAGCTCACCAGCAACACAAAGATACTTAGGATAGACAGGACCGCACAGAGAGCTTGGCAAGAGAGCAACATCACCACAGAAGCTCGCCATACCACCAACTCCACCTTGAGAGCGAGACTCATCTTCATGCCCGCTTATTACGGCACCTACCTCTTCAAAGGAAATAGTTACCAGTTCATCATCTGTGGAAGCTCTGGAAGATGCAGAGGGGAGAGGCCTTATTCTTGCAGCAAATTATCCTTTGTCACCGGATTGGGAGCAGCGATCAGCATATTCACCTCTAACCGGATCGCGAACGCTTGATGTAAACATAAAATGTAGATAATTCTTTTTTAATTCAAGCACGAGAGGATGTGCTGATCGTCGAAGAAGTCGCATGTGTCGTCCTTGATGATCCGAGGCGTTCCTGAGATGATGAGTGTTTAGAGAATGAACCGTTGTAGATCGACTCACCCACCGCCTGAAGAAGGGGATTTTGGTCCCCAGGAGACTCGCCCATCTCCCAGCCACTTTAGCATTACAACAATAAGATATAAAAATGAAAAACCCTTGCAGTGGTGTGGTGACACTGAATAACACCAGAAAAATACTTTGCAGGCTCTTTAGCGCCAGATCGTTCTTGTCTGAGGCTTGGAATAGTGTCATCAAGAACCTGAATAATTCAATGTTATTTCTATTTTGTACTTTTGTACAAAAAATATCTTCAATTTGTTGCAATCGAAATTAATCACCCAAAGATCCAAGGTAAACCGATGGATAATGCCAGGAAGATATAGATCCTAAATTCCTTCATCTTTTCCCTCTTCTCAGCCTGCGGTGCCGATCTCATTGTGTCTAAAGCACCATTTTTAGTCTTTGTCATGTGTTGATGTTAATTACCGTGAATTTCTCTCGCTATGAAGAAGAATAAAGCTACGTTCGCACAGATGATGATCAGGCCGGGTAGGAAGAAAGAGATGAAAATGGCGACACCGTTAGTCATGTAGCAGACACCACCAATGTTTCCGTAGGAATCAGAGCCAGCCATTCCTGTGATGAAGCCAGTGGCAAAGATCCAGCTGAGTAATGTCATTGAAACACAACGGACAGCTGCTCACCAGCCTATATGGTACCAGATCTCCAGCCTTTCCACATCTCTTTCTCTCTTCACAATCATGAGAAAGAAATTTAGGGCGACACAAAAAGACCATGCTGTCATGATGATCAATCCAAAGTTTTGCATTTAATTACTCACCAAAATCTGCCAGAAAGAAGAAGTGGAAGATCATGGCACTCGGGATGCAGAAAAAGCTGCAGTCGTTGATTTATTAAAGGACTATTATGGTGACTTACCCATCATACACATAGAATGAGATCAGAAAGAACAGTTGAGATATTGCAATGCACCATGATAAGTAGATTATGAGCCGTATCGGGTATTTACGAAGACCAGGGAAGATGGAAAATGTAAGGACTGTGAAGAGAGCTCCAGCAATGGAGAGTCCACTGAGCACATCCACTATATATCCGAGAACGATGATGAACGTATCATAGGAGCTGGTCATCTCATGTTCTGGGTATGTTGCCACTGTCACTTTCAACATGACACGGACGTTTATTTTTGAGCAGCACTACAACGATCGATCTGGAGTCTTTAGAGGACAACTCTACAGATCTTTTATTCGAATTTATTCTCATGATGATCCTCTCTCTCCTCTCCCTTCTCTGTGTCCTCCCTGATATCTTGATTGATATTCTTGTTATCATCTAGATTATACCTCTCGACTATAGAGGCAGCAGGCTGGTTCGCTTCGTTCAAAGTGCTGTGGTGTATTCCATAGAAGAGGTAGATCGTCATACCGATGGAAGTCCAGATGATCAATCTGATGATCGAATCGATGTTCAGAGATAAGATGAACCAGACATTCATAAAGATTCCAAGGCATGGCACGAATGGCACAAGCGGTGTGCGGAAGGCCAGCTCTGTTGGGTCTTCTTTCAAAAAGCAGAGAGGGATGAAGGTGATTGGGACGGGGGCAAAGAAGACACCCCATATCGTGTACTTCCAAGCATCCGTCACGGGGAATTCAACCTGATATAAGTGTTACGGTGAGGTATTGGGACATGCATCATTTTCCTTCTTAATTTAGCTTTGCCAGACACGTTCCTATGGTTTTTTGTGTCTTTTTGGTAGGTGAGAAGGTGCAGTTTTTTAACGTGAAGATCAAACGTGAAAACAGAATAACGACACGTGTTGAGCGAAATATTCTCCTGAAAGAACGAAAAAATCTGGCAGGTTGTAGACTCACTTTTCCAATTGTGGAGAATAAAACACATGCGAGGAAGTACATGATGACCATTCCAGGAATACGGTTCGACTTTCTCGTGGGGTGGGCTGGGGATATGTCTTGGTATCTACAACGAAATAAGAATCCAGCGCCTACAATCAATGTGTGATCCAAAAGATAAACATCACAAAAGAATATCAGAAGACGAATATCTTTGTGCTGTGACTTGCCTCAGAATGATGACGCCAGAACACACGACAGTGAATGCGAGAAGTGTTCCGATGGAGATCATGTCCAATAATATTGACAAGTCTAAAAGAAAGGCGATGAGCGCCGAGATCGTACCGGTGATGATCGTTCCGAGAACAGGAACACCATTGCGGTTGGTCTTTTTGAACACAGAAAAGATGAGACCCTGAAGATTTAGCGTTGTGGCAGAGTGTAGTCGGGATATACTTACGTCTTTTGCCATTTGGAAGAAGATTCTGGGTTGACCGACGAGAGATGTGAGGGTTGTCGCCGTGATTGTAGTGACACTTCCTTTGTGATGTCATCGTGATGTCGTTATGATTACATATTCATAATACTATGATGAGCAACAGAAGTAAAGATCACAGACGATAAAAAAACTCACCAAGAGCGATGACCGTTGAGGCCCAGTTCTGATGAATCTGCTCGAAAGCAGAGGCGAGGGGGGCTCTCACGTCGATATCACTATATGATATCATACCGGTCAACACGATGGATACGGCCACGTAGAATAAAGTGACAATAGATAATGTTCCCATAATTCCGATGGGCAAGTCCCTGCATATATAAATATTTATTTTTGGCTGGTGTGGTGTAGCTGATTTTGTACGACCGATTGTAATTGTTCAAATTAAATTGTTTATAATAAAGCAGCAGAGCTTCATCACAGACACACGGATATACCATGATCAAAACGACAATCGTTTTATAAAAAAGACTGCACCTTCCTGGTCTCTTCACTTCTGCAGCAAGAGTTGAGACAGAGTCGAATCCGATATAACTGAAGAATACCACACCGACCCCCTTCCATGTACCCTGAAATTTCAGTGAGATTTCAATTTGTGACATATGTATCACCTGTAGTGAGTATGGGAAGAAGTTCTTTAGATTGTTGGTGTCGACGTGTATCGCTCCAAAAATGATAAAAAACATGATGATTCCAATGTTGAGGATCGTGATGACCAGATTGAACCTGGCAGACTCTTTCATTCCGAGTAAAAGAACTGTGGGGTGTCAATCGTTGTAGATGCATGATAATAAGATTACCCGCTGTGCACAACACGACGATGACAGCAGACATGATGTAAATGTGGAAAGTGAAGGTGCCGATGGTGAGGGTATGATCAATGAGCCAATCTGGCATCGGATGGCCAATGCTATCAACCCATCAATATTTACTCACAGCAAAGGCTTTTGTGGTGGCATCCATAAAGAACAAGGAAGTTGCCAGATAACACGACAGAGAAACATGATGAGGCTCACCTGCGGAAAGCAGCAGCTAGATATTGCGACCAACCACCAGCGACAGCTGAGGCACTGATGGCATATTCTAAAGTTAAATTCCATCCCACACTGTGATCTTCATTATTACAAGAACAGTGTTGATTTTGTCCTTTCATCCCTTAGACGCCAAAGCTGAAGCTGAGGCTGAGGTATTTTTTGTTGCAGCAAAGCTGCCTGACAGTGTCGGATAGACATGTCACTGTGGCACTTTGTCGTATTCAATATGGCGATGTCGCCTCTAAAAAGTGAATGAGATTGATCACTTACAACCAACCGACAACCTCGCCAAGACTGATGTAGGCGAAAGAGTATGCAGAGCCAGAGACGGGTATTCTGGAGGCAAACTCGGAGTAGCAGAGGGCAGAGAGGAAGGAGGCAAAACCAGCCAATACAAAAGAGATGGCTATGGAGGGTCCTGCATCTTGTTTGGCTACCTACTGTCGTAAACAAGAGAAATGATCAAGATAAAAGATTGTTGATTGAAAGAACCACGAAGAGGTTAACTTCACCTGTCCAACAGTAACGAAAATTCCAGTCCCTAAAGTGCAGGCCAAACCGTAGAAAATGAGATCCCACAGAGTCAACGTTCTCTGCAGATTGGCAGACTCCCCTGTGATCTTGTTGAGAATCTCTTAGAATCATCGGGCGAAGTATTTACCTTCTTTCTGCTGATCCAAGACATTTTGAAGGTTTTGCTTTCTAAAAAACGACTGGACACTGTAGGCGTGGTGCCATCTCCTTCGAGGTCTGCTTATTAGACTCTCTCTTTCCATTTTCTTGAATGGGTAAACAACAGATAGACATCTACATTATCTTACTGGGGAGAGATTTGTTAGAAGAGGAGAATCGTCGGATATATGAATCTGATTCACTGCGATCACAAGCCGAGCGGCACTTTCCAAACCGAGAATAAATTATTCGCAAAACAAAAATAAGAATTTTACACTTGTTGAAACAGACAGCCAAAACCGTCCTTCGTGCAAGGACGAATGACCCTCCAATGATGCACCACGCATTGGTGTTGAATATTAATCGGAAACTCTTTTGGTGTCATTGGTGAAGAATGTTCGGCGCGGGGAAGTCATCTATGAGATCAAAACTTCTTCGCGGAGGTGTACAAACCGATTATAATCGAACCAAAAATATTTTGAACTGAACTCAGCAACAGAAGATAAAAGTTACATACATAGAGAGAATACCAGCAAAAAAATAAATAAATAAAATCATCTCTATGATAGATTTTCCTGCAGCGCGAGCAGCAGTGCGAGTGCCTTCTCTGGGTGTATCTGAGGGAAGGTGACCTTTGCCTTGTCTTTGTACATCTCCTCTATCTTGGCTGTTACCGCTTTCGCGTATACGCTTCCTTCATGAGTGAAATTTCCACCAGATAAAACCACATTGAAGCTGTCGACCTTGTCCAAACCGAGATTCTTCACCACAGTGTTCAAGGCATTCTAAAAATAGTCAGACTCAAATGTGTCGACGAGTATTGTGCACACTCACGAAGAGGTGGTTTACAGCGCTATCTACAATGCTCTGAGCGACCTGGTCTCCTTTTTTGGCGTAAATGGCGGCAAGAGGGGCGAGAGAGGCGAACCTCGCCCACTCCATTCTGTCGCTTGAGTAACACCATGGAATGAGATCATCTGGCTGGGACAACTTGAGGAATTCGAGTACTGCAGGAAGTAATGACGTGGAGGGACCTCTGCCATCCTGAGAACATATCAGGAGAAGCGTCAATGAGGAAATGTCACCGCAGCAAAGGCGCTGTGTCTCAACACGTCGTAACCGATCTGGTACCCACAACCTTCATCTCCCAATAGAGGTCCCCAACCAGCTGCTCTCTGCATACAATGAGACAAGACAAAAATTATTTGCAGAATGAGGGAATTTTTTTGTTGAGAAAAACTCACCTTGTGGTTCTTCTTGTCGTCAAAACCCCAAGCGATTACACCCGTTCCACTGATCAAAACAACTCCATTTTCTAAATGTCCAAGTGTTCCACTAGCAAGGGCAGCGATGGCATCATTGTACGCGCCGATCTTCAGATCACCTGCCTCTGGAACGATCTCGTGGATCCACCTCTTAACTTCCTCTTGATTTTCTGGTCTGTCGATACCAGACAGACCTAAAGCGATGCCGAGGACTAACAATGGTCACAGTAGTTCTTGAAAATTCGAACGGCTCACCATGAGCTCCGTCAGAGTGTGCCTCTTTCGTAACAAAGGTGATTCCTTCAGTAAGGGTTGCTTTAACTGCCGCTGGTCCCACACTATTCATATTTGTGCAAGGGCCGTTCCAGTGCGCGATGGGCTGGCCAATATGAGAAGATGAAAATGAGCAGATTTACGATCACCTCTTTAGTGGAGACATCTATAGCTACGACGTTCGTCTTCGTGGCACCTCCGTCTATTCCAATGACGATCTTAGGCCGGGTGTCTGACATTCTGCGCGTTTTTGCTTTTGTAAAAATTCGGTACAATCCTCGAAATAAATATATTCTACAATTACCGATGTACCTTTATTTATTTTGCGACCACACGCGCGTTCATCATGCCTTCGGTTGCCACACTGGGCTCCCATCCCAGCCGATGTTCACACTTGTTGTCCCTTCAGATTGCTCCCTTAAACCTCTCCTTGTACAAAAAGCCTCATCGGTACAAAACCATCTATTTTTGCCTCAGAAAAACCCAGAAAAAGTCTTGAACAGAACGCTTCCAAGCCATATTAGGCTATCAATGACTTAAATCAGGATATCATCGTTCTTGCTATGCCAACATCGTAAAAACAACGACGTCTTATGTATCATATATTTATTTGTCGGATTGTATTACGGTCTACAATGGGGTAGACCGGAACAAGCAAGAAGCAACACCGGGGACAATGAAATGGACACTATCGCTGATGTCTCTACACTATTCATTGAACAGAAGCCTCCGTTCAGGATCGAGAAAAGTAAGGAGGGAATTGATCAAATACCAGAAAGCGAAATTTTCTTTTGGCAAGGGCCTTTCGGGTGTTGGGGATTTCATGAGAGAAAATGTTTCGAAACATCACTTTGCCGATAGCAACCATACATGAAGCCACGGGAACTCTTCACCTTCGTGTCGCAGTTCTTCAGCAAGTGTCATGATGTGATCGAGAGCAGGCTGCAGTCATTTTATGCCTGGTTAGGTCTCTTCTGCGCCACACATCCTTGGAAAGTGCTAATGATCAGTATGACGACAATCATTATCCTCTCTGCTGGCATTACAAAATTGGACTTTACAGAGCCCGTTGAGAAGGTGTGGGTACCAACCGGATCAGCGGCAGTGTGAGTGCTCTTGTCACCGTTTAAGACTGGTCACCGTCATCTCGGCTCTCTGAGATCACTCATATTAATCACCAACAGAAAAGATCGAGATTATCATATCTCTAACTACGGCGATTTTCGGTTAGCCATGATTGTGCTTGTAGGAAAACCAGAGGGCCTCGACCTGTTGCAGAAGGAACGCTTGCTGGATGCTCTCCGACTACACAAAGAGATCACAGCTCCTGTTTTGAAATCAAAGAATGGCGGGAATTTCACGTACGAAGATCTCTGCTTCAGACCCTTGCCTGCGGCAGATTGTGTACAGAGGTGATCTACAACTCAGGCAGTACAGACTTGACGTGTACAGTTCTATTCTGAGGATATGGAACGAAGATGAGACAAAGATCAGAGAGGACGCAGACATACACGCAACCATTTCAGCATCAACTGAGGGTTCTCTTTTCCAGGTGCAGGGAATTTGTTGATTCATCGCATTCTGTTCGTCATCATCACTCCTTTCACACTGAATTGATGTAAAGAAATGTAATCTTATATTTCAATTAGATTTCACCAGAAAACTTCATGGGAGGAGTACAGAAGATGTCACAAAATAATGTGACCTACATCTTGAAGGCCAAAGCGTTAAGCTTGGTTTATTTATTGCGCAACACACTACCCACGCAATCAGACGCAGATGACTGGGAGTCACGTTTTATCGAAATTTCTGGGAAATTTCAATCCGATTATTTCACGGTGAACAGAAGGGCCACTGTACGTAACTTGAAATTCTGTGAAATTTGGATGAAAGTTCGCAGATCAGTCAGCCACAGGAAGTTCAGAGAGGGACGAGAAATGACATACCGTTGTTTGTGATCACCTTTGCTCTGATGATATTATATATCTCCTTCGCTTTATTTAAGACGGATTTAGTGCGCTCCAGAGTCTTATTAGGTATGTCCATTCTATTCTTATATTTATAAAAGAAAAGATCTATTGTGGGATGTCGGAGAATGACGGAGATAGGTTTTGTCGGGGTGATTGGGATCGTATTATCTATCACTGCTTCTTTCGGGCTCTGCGGATGGCTCAATGTGACCTTCTCTTCCGCGGTATTAGCGGTACCGTTCCTCATTATCAGCATTGGAACGGATGATATCGTGAGTGACCTCACCATTTTTATCTAAGCTTCTCGTCTTTGCTCTTTGGTACATCTGTACCAAGAAAGGTGGTAAAGCCAAAAATACATGCTCAGAGATTGTCGTTGAAAGCATGTCAGTTCATTATAATGAGCGCGTACGAGCGAACAAGTCCAAGTTTACCTTATAAAGAGAGGGTATCCATCTCTATATCTAAAGTCGGATCCTCCATCACTCTCACCTCTATTACCAGTAAGTCTCTCTACAACACATCTACAATCAGTACCTCTCCAAAAAATCAGCGATTGAATATTCTAGACTTTATTGCATTTGTGGCGGGAAGTGGGAGCCCCCTTGCAGGAATATCTGGATTCTGTTTGTTCAATGCCATAGCCGTCCTCATGGATTTTTTCGTGCAAGTTACTTTTTTTGTGGCGTGCCTCGCACTGAATGAGAAGAGGGCAGAGTATGGAAGAGTTGATTGTGAGTTTATCTTCACATAGTTATTACTTTGTTTTCAAAATTAAAAATCCAGGTGTTCCTTGCGTGCAGCGCCAAAAGAAGTACGAAAGATGTTCTGAAGAAGAGTTGGGTGTTGCGACATCACGTGAAGATATCCCAGAATCCATCGGAGAAAAGATGATTCGTCTATATTTAGGTCCATTCCTTCTACACCGAGTCACGAAATGGGTTGTGGTATGTTGAAACATCATAGAGTACGAACTGAATGATAACAGATAATCATAGCCGTAGTTTTGGCGGGAGTTTCTATTTTTGGAGCCACCCAACTGAAGGGTGGTTTGACCGAAGTCGCTGTCTTGCCTCACGACTCTTACATTGTCCCTTTTACGGATGCTGTCGACAAGTGAGTTGTAGATCCTCTCATATTATTCAATAGTATAACATTTCCGTGTCTTCAGGACACCGATTTTTGGCGGGAAAATTGATCCGGTAAGGTATTTCGAGGGACTTGAGGACGCACTGGACTTTGTCTTTGGGCCAATAGAATATTATGATACAAGGGTGCAGGATACTATGCTACAATTTCATGCTGAGGTAACAAACTTTTTCAATGTGTAATTTCTCTTTGAGGGCAATTTATGCAGCTCAAAGTATATTGATACTATTTATCATCTTGATGCAAAACTCTTATCTCATCAAGGTTTCCAAGTCAGAATTTGTGGCGGGAAAGATAAGCTGCTGGATGTGCGAGTATTTATCATATGTAACTCGTCCGCTGCCAGATATCTCTGATCTGTTGGTTTTACTGAAAAAGTACAAAGAATTCGTCCCAAAGAGCAATATCAATTTGGAAAACGCGGTTCTGTCCGCGTTAAATAACGTGGCAAACCTCACGTTAGATGCGGGGGGCAGACCAAAAACTAGAAGAGATTTCTACGGATTTTTGTACCTGTTCATTGTAGATCCGAACGGTGGACTCAAGTTTGCGGATGATATCATATTCCAATACGGTATGACATCACATATTCCCCGTAAAATAGATTCCAACACAAGATGTGGTTCTAGAAAATTGAATAACAACAGGAGCAATTAAGACATCACGCTTCGCTGGAAGACACGCAACCTTGTTCACAGACACGCAGAAAGCAGAGGCACTTGTAAAGACAAGAGAGACTTGCAAAAAATATGAGGCTGCTGGCCTCGACGTGTTTCCCTTCTCTTGGAGATATCTGTTCTGGGAACAGTATATCAATATGGTGTACAATAATGTCAAAATCTACTCGGTAGTAGCGAGTGAGTTTTTCGACCATTTAGATTCTTTTTATGAATGAACACTCTGACAAGTTGTAGTTTGCATCTTCATATTTACCCTTTTATTTCTGGGAAACTTCAAGATATCATTGCTTGTTGTCGTCGCACTTTTTGGCACCATGATTGGTGAGATTTCTCAATCCAATGAAACTGAGACGTTGTAGACCTTCTCGGTATGATGTGGTTATGGAGCATTGGATTGAACAACATGACCCTCACCATATTGCTGCTGAATTTAGGTCTGGCTGTCGACGCATGTACACACATCGGACACTCCATAAACGAAGAAGTCAGGGAGATGAAAATGAAGGGGGAGACGTCATCACATAGAAGGGATGAAGCCATAATAAGAGGCCTGTCTAAGATGTGAGTAGAATCTATTATCGGCTGTGTGACGTTATGAGGATGACGTTTTCAGGGGTCCGAGTGTCTTCAGCGCGAGTCTGACGAGCTTCATTGGAGTGAGTGTTTTAGGACTGGCCGCACACGAGCTACTGAGGATCATGTTCAAGTTCTTTTTCTCTGTCTTTATACTTGCCATGTTTCACGGCCTTGTCTTAGCTCCAGTTTTATTTTCATTTTGAGAGATACGAATAAAAAGAGGATTGCCACTGCCTTTTTGAGAACACAACATCCAATTTACAGCAATCACAGACAATATGGAACGCTGATCCCCGTATGACAGATAATGAAGGACATACTCCAGTAGATGTTGCTTCAGAACATTTCAGACATCAAATAATAAACACGCAATAACATCAAAAATGTTCTTGATATTCACAATAAATTAATTAATTTTATGTGATTTTTGGGATTATTGAATGATTTTTAGAAGCAATGTTTTTTATATAATTTCTTGTCTATGTTATTCTCTATACTCTTCTTCTTTTCTATATTTATCCTATTATTTTCTATCTGGAAAATGGACCGTTATTGTATGTAATGTGTATTTACTCAAGTTTCAGCTTCTTGTGCTGTCTCTCTTCCTCTGCCCACAAATCTACTATCTCTGCAATCTGAGGCACTCGCTTGAATGATGGGGGGAGCCAGGTGAGAATATCTTTATAATCAAGTATTGCAGTCCAAGTTGGTTTAGCATAATTCTTCTGTCCCTATTCGTGTCAGTGAGACTAAGATAATTATTATTGTTAAAATCTCTCACCAAGACCAAATCATATAGAGACTTTACTGGTTCGTTTATGGTTAACGAACTATCAAGCAACTTCTTTCTAAACAGCAATGTCTGATCATTCAA
>MZNV01000545.1:0-16650 GCA_002081555.1 Protostelium mycophagum | reverse complement strand
AATGGCTTGGTCTATGAAGTACTTTTGGTTTAAACAAATCACTAAAAAAAATGTTGTCTCAAGCTCAGAGACAGCAGGAATAGAATGTGAGAGCAATAAAGAAAATAAAGAAGTCAAAACATTACTGTGGTCTCAACTCTGTCTCTTCAGACAGACTGAGGTTTTATTAAGAGTTGTTGCATTGTAGACAGAATTGGGATGACAGGTGCATTTAGTTGTTTGTCTACAACGCTGGATTTGCTAAAGCTCAACGCTTTGCTGTTACTTGTGTTTTAATGTTGTTTTTATGACAGGATTGACACTCAAAAAAACTTGTGTGATTAACTCTTTTATAGTCCCAACCTGTTGTTTCAACAGTTTTGGACTTAAAGAATATTAGAAACGGTGTTACTCACTGTTGGAACTCAAGGGAAGACCTAAAAGAGGAGAAGAAAGAACTTGATAAGGACAACTACTTGTGAGAGGGATCCACTTCAAGTGGTTTTTATTCAAACAATTCATTGGCCTGAGAAGCTGCCATAGGAATAGTGGGAATGTTGTTATTCTAATGAAAGTTGATTGGCTATTGACAGGTCTCTGGTTGTAGAGATCTGATCGACAACCATGTGGGGTTATATTGATGTAAAACCTCAAATATATAGAGGTTAACCTGTGTGGCTCTTGTCTATATATTCATGCTATAAATTCAGCTATGATCAACGTGAATTGTGTGACAATTGTGTATCTAAAATTATTGCTATATCACAATAATTTGTGACGGAATTTTGTGATGTTTTGAGCACGCAATTTTGTGGGAAATTGTGTGCAAAGTTTATGTACAAAATGTCATTAACATAGTTTCTGACAAGGGGCATGTTTCTTTGAAATAGTGACAGAATGACAACATATGATATTTAACCAACTTTGATAGATCATGACAGGTTATATCAAAATGATGATTTTCCTATTTCCATTCTTGCTTGTTGCTGACAAAGCAACGTGGATGTCTTTGATGAGGAGGGTATCACTTGAGAAGTAAAAATTATAATTAACTTAAAATTCAATTACAAACTGAGAAATTGTGGGGAAAATGAAATGTTTCCTAAATGCTTGTTCATGTATTTATTGTTATGCTAAAATCTGACATCTGAGTGAAGCAATCCCCAGTCTGGTGATGTTACATCTGTTTTCAACTCTACAAGTGGCAGATCACAGCAATTGAGACCCTCATCTCGTTCTGGAGGGCTCTTCACCCCAAGCTTTGGACCAAGAGATACATCTACAACGAGATTTTTCACCCGGTTCAATTCTTTGTGCGTAAGCAAGTACAATGAATTGGGACGCTGATTTGCCATGAAATCATCCTACCACACGCACAAATCTTTGATGGGAACATGACATCTCTGGCAAATCTGATGCACGAGGGAAAATGTTGAGAATGCACGAGGACACGCCAGCAAAAATACAGAGAGTCTCTGACCTGGCCACAAGAAGAGCTCTAAGAACCCAAATGCAGAAACGTGGTATCCCTATCAACTCGACAGAGAGAGATTACGAGATGGTCTTTCGAGGTGCAGTAGACGGTGTATGATCACTGGAGAGGACGACAAGGGACAAGTGACGATCGCATCGCTCGCACGGGTCAGCGATGGTCTAGCTCTATTAATGTATCCATTTTTGGTAGGCTTTCTCAGGTATACAATGAGAGCTACCACGTTTGTTCAAAAGTGTTGATTGTTGTCCATTTGTGTGACGTGGTGTTGTTTTGTCCCTTCTGGAGAAATTGTGGAGAATACCGTTGTAGATGAATCTTCAGAAACGTATCAGGAACGGGATTCAGCGAACGGTTGAAAATGCTCCACAAGAAGACATTCAGATTCAAGATGCCCACCATCGATACCATCACGATCGGAAAATATAACATTAACGGGGGAGCTGCGGAACACTGGGCCATTCGACTTGGTCAAGACTGGTATGAGATAACTGGAGTTCAGAAGAAGGATAATGGGTCGCCTCTCCTCATCAATACTCATCAAGAAGATTCCAAGTATTCTAACCTGGAACATTGGAGAATTCCTGGACAATTTGAGGTGGATACTGCCCTTAGATGGATGAACGGCTGGGTGGAGGCAAAACGTGTTTACTCTCTCAATAATGCCAACTGCCAATTGATGATCACACAATTGATCCACCATTTCTTTGACCATCACATTCCTACACAAAACACCAAGATTGGGACAGGGCTTCTTTCAGCAGGGGCAATCTGCAGTGTTATAGCCATCTTTGCATCAGGCCCTGTAGGGTGGTTGATTGCGGGAGGAGTCTTGGCTGTACCTGGAGCCTTCATCAGAGGGAAGCACAGACCCTTGATTGGCCGCAGCGGGTGTGATTGTTATATCTGCAAATAAAAGACAACATGCAGAATACTCCTTCATTCTGTTATCAAATTAATAATTGACGATGTATGTACCCTATGTACGAGGGCATAATCAACAGTTGGATGTGAGATACCTCTGGTAATAACCAAAGACTCATTTGAGGCAGAGGTCACAAATGCTGCGACACCTTTCTTGCAATGTCTACGCAATTCGGCCAAAATTTTCCGCTTAATCGGGCAACTGACTATTTTTTTCGAAGAATTTTTTCTTCGGTCATCATGACGTGGCAACAATTTTTTTTATTAATAAATGTTCCATTATATGTGGAGAATGTCCAGAATTGTTTCCTTGTTCAGATCAGAAGTGCATTGGCTAAAAACAGGCGAATGTTGCGTTGGCCGCAGAAAAGTCGGGTGTAGAGGGCGGCCTGAGAAGACAACCGCAGAAGAATCATCAGCTGGCAGGGGAGAAAAGAAAAGAACGTTGCGTCGTCAACAGTGGAAATAGCAGTTAACGCAGATCTCCGATATTATCTACGGTAAGAAGCGCAACTTTCGCTTTAACCGCTATTTCCAATCCCGATGTTTGTGACGACGCAACAAGGTTTCACAGGAGCAGAAGCAGCAAATGGCTCGTCTTGTTGCTAAGCTTAGCTCTGAACCGCCTCCAGAATGTGTCCTTATTTATTGTTTATGTCCTCAAGTCCAAAAAAGGTGTTCCCCCAGCAGCAAAGGTAATTTTTATTTAATCATCATCTGTTTCATATATGTGTATTATGATGAATGCAGTGCATCCTATCATTTGCGAATGCAGATGCGTCTGCATAAATTGTTTTAGTCATGTGGACATGTCTACATAAAATTTTTTGGTCATGCAGATGTGTCTGCATAAATTTTTTTGGTCATGCAGACGCATCCAGATAAGTTTATTCATGACGTCTCTGTACTAATATACTTGCAGAGCCATAATGCAACATGGACATTTATTTGAGATATCTGCCCTGGGTCTAAGTTCCCCTTAGTTCTTGATGTGACACCAGGGCTTTATATGGTCTGGTTGCAGCATATGGCTAGGATCCCCTTCATCTGTTTGAAGTCTTCTAAAGTCCCCAACAAGGATCACCTGACCTACTTGTGTGACATCTTCACTGATGCGCACTGGTCAACTGCAAAAGATCTCCCATCTAAGATCAAATGGAACAAGTTGCATTCCTCCACCTCAAAGGTAATTTGTATTATAAGTTAAACTAAACTAAATATTTCCAGAGCATTAACAGTTTTGGAAAGATCAATCCAAGCAAGATGAGTTATGGTATTTTCTTATAATCTAACATATATCAGCACAAGGCTGCTTCAGATTCTAAAGATAAAGATCTAAGAGGGACTCTGAAGCAAGAAGCAATACTGAGGAAGAACATGAGGAATCTGAAGATGAGCAGCCAATAAAGCTAAAGGGGAAATCACCCAGTCATAGAAAATGTACAAACTAAAGCTTCACACAAGAGAGGAAGTAGGAAAGAAGCTCCTGCCCAGAAGCAGCCCTCTGCAAAGGGGGTCAAAAATTTGGGAGAATTTGCTTCACTTTCTAAGAGACAGAAGAGGTAAATTAATAAATAATTGGTGAGAACAATAATCGGTTTTTATTTTATGTAGTACAATATCAGCAACTTCAACCTAACATTTTTTTGTATTGAGTTGTTTGATATTTGGCTGCAGCTGCATAAAAAAGTTAATATTGGGTAGTTTTGAATGCAGATGTGTCTACATTAAGTTGATTTGAATTCAATACAGATGTGCTTGCATTAAGTCATTTTGGAATGCAGACATGTCTGCATCAAATTGTTTGGTATGCAGATGTGTCTGTATTGAGTTGTTTTGAATGCAGATGCGTCTGCATTGAATTGTTTGGTATGCAGACGCGTTCACATCTAGTTGCTAAATATATGCACATATATTGCATTCCAAGCATGTGTATACATGTTTACATTACAAATTTCTGCTGTAATCACTCTTCATATGATATCCTATTTGCAGCTTTACATATTATATATTTTTATATGCATTTCTGATTAAAACTGAGTAGAATGGAATTGAAAGTACTTCCAATTAAATAATTAAATTCATTTGAAAAATAATTATCTTAGGGATCCTAGTTCTATTCTCTGCAAAAGTTCCGTTTTTTTTTAATTTTGGGATCTGAGAGGAATGATTCCTCATCAGAACCTATCATGTGGTCTGGGTGTCCTTTATTAAATAATATATATATATATATAAATTGAAAAATATCAAATTCTAACATGTGCAGCAATTATTTAAAGTTGAACTTTTATGTTGATTTCTCTGCAGATTTCAGTGAAAAAAATTATTTCTATTTTTTTGAAGAGCTACAAAAAATAATAATAATATTCCATCAAAACTCATGATTTCCCTTCAAAATTCAAAAACGCGTTTTGGGTGCAATAATTTAATAATGTGTCAAAATTTTGAATTGTTGCATTTGTTGGGTTTATTTCGGATTGTTTAAAATTTTTGGGTTGTAGAGAGGAGAGATCTTGGATCATCTGCGTCACATCTTAATTCTTCACACAGATCACCAAGACAGGGTTTAGGTTCCGCCGTTCATCTTTGCGCTGCATAACCATTAAGATCGTCTGAAAACACAAAAATGAGCTGGAACCAAATACCAGGATCACAGCAGGTTAGTTTTCGAGTTCTACAGAGTTTGCTCCTCACGAGTGCTTTCTTTCTATGCCTCTTCATTGTCTCACTCTCGTCCTCTTTAGAATTATCAACCGACGAATCCCGCTTCGAATTTATTTCAACAACAAGGCCAGCAGCAAGGTGCTCGACCTTCTAATCCCGGGAATGTCTTTCAAGGACAACTGTCCTCCTTCAACACTGCTTCATTTAATCCCTCGAATCCTTCTTACCCTCAGAACACCCAGACTTCCCCCTTGTTTGGTCAGAATGTGAATCCTTCTAATCAACAAACAAACTTCTCCCAGACCGCACAGGTAAATCTTCGACAGGGCTATGAAAGGGGCTTACAACCCCAACAGAACCCAACGGCCGTGAATCCACAAGCTCTTCAACAGCTCGTCCAACAATTAGGCCAATCTGGCACTGGTTTATTGAATCAAGCCCCTCAGACTCAAAATTTCAACCAGGTACATACCCAATACAGGACTTCACCGTTCCATTCCCCGTCTCATTTTTTGATTCATCCCATAGTTTGCCACCAATCGAACTTCTGTCACACCCAATTCCCAACCATCTCTCACGGCCAATCAATTACAACAGATCTTATCACTTGCTGGTGTCCAACAATCTTCTGCTTCCAACCAGCCACAGCCCACAGTCACAGCCACACAGATCAACCCACTTCTTGGAACGCTTGGAAATCTACAACAGTTCACTGCCAACGTGAATCCTCCAGCACAACAGTGGTCCAATCAACAAGCTTCTCTCCCACAGAATATTGGAGGAAGCCAGCCTAATACTCCCGCCTATACACCTTCAGGTCAGCCCAGTGGTGGATTTAGAGGAAATAATTCCAACTACAACGCGCCTGGCGTAAACACATCCAACTACAACGCACCAAATAACAACACCTCTAATTACAACGCGCCCGGCGGCAATAATTCCAACTTCAACGCACCAAATAACAACCCGAACTACAACTCACCAAGCAATACTTCTAATTATAACTCATCAAATTCTAATTTTGGAGGCAGAGGCAACCAGGGCCAAAATCCACCCAACAAGAATTTTTCAGGAAATTCACAAGGAAATTTCGGTGCAAATTCCAAATCGGGAAATTACCAAGGAGGTCAGGGAGGGTCCAACTACAACGCGCCAGGCAGTGGTAATTTTGGCGGGAACAACAACAACAATAACAACTATGGTGGGGGTTATGGACAAGGTGGTGGTGCCGGCAGTGGTAACAACTTTTCTGCCGGAGGCAATTACTCTGGAAATTTCAACCAACAAGACAGAAACCGGGGGAATTTTGAGAGGGACAATAGACAAGGCGGAGGCCGATTTAACGGCCCACCAGGTGGACAACAAGGTCCAGGGTGAGTTGTGACGATGTTTAAGAGGAGAAGGTTTAAAATTGGACTGAAAGAATGTAGATATCAAGGAGCGCAGCGAAGAGACCAGAGGTCCCCGCCACGAGCACGTTCGCCAATCCGCAAGTAAATTTCTCGGAAGTTTCGTCTGATTCTGAGAACGTACAGCAACAGGTCCCCACCACCGGTACGAGCGAGATCTCCACAGAGGAACAGATCTCCTGTCAGATCTGTGAATAGATCGCCACCTCGACCTGCCAGATTTTCCCCCCCTCGTTCGCGCCCAAAATCACCCCCCAGGGGCGCTGTCAGGTACGTTGCAGATTGATCACAAGATATTGAGACGCGTTGTAGACCCAAGTCACCGATGAGGAAAGACGAAGTTGATGTGAAATTTCCGGAGAGGGATCGCGAGCGAAAATACGTCAAGTCAGTTTTCTCTCAAGTTCATCGAAAATTACAAGAAACTTCACAGAAATTTCATATAAAACTGACAGAACTCAGTTACATATTGCCTTACGCGCCTCTACAATATGTCGATTTTCTGACACTGAGAGGCCGCCACCCCAAATTAAAAATTCCGGATAGTTTCGTGTCGCTAGACACCCACTGGTTGGACATTCAGGTGACGTCAATCTACAACGCTCTTTTTGAATAATCACATTAAATATCTCAGGAACACGGGAATATCGACTGGAACACTTACGTTCCGTTCCATAATGATTCTCGAAAAGAAATCAACACGACAAGGCCCAAAGAAGAGCCTCAAAATACCTCGACAAGAGACACTTCTCACATCTACAACGCCAAGGTGATACTCCCCTTGGGGTTCGTGGAATCCGCGGAAAAGTCGACGAAAAGTCCGGCCTCTGTGATGAAATTCTTGGTGGGTAAGAGAGACAAGAACGTCCTCGTTCCGTTCGGAGGGGAATGGAATCCGGAATTGGACGGTCCGGATCCGGACTTTCCGGCGCTCATCAGAACGGTCACGTGAGTCATGACGGCATCAACTTGATCATCCTACACTTGCATCATCCAACATTATCTTCCATCATGTGACATCAACTTATAAAGACATTAGGCGTCATTTGATGGTTCAAACGGGTTTGGACCTGTCATCATGCACAGAATGGTACCACTTTGTCTCTTTCCATTATAATTTCGAGGAACACGATGAGACGACCCACATCTTCGTCCCGAACCTCACCAACAGGATCCCATCACATGAAGATGTGAGTTCTCCTCATCCTGATGTCTAAACTGACAACTCTTAGGCTGTAGAAGAGTGGAAACGCCGTCGGTATCCCCCCGAAACCCCCGGGAATGCTGCTCTGGAAATCACAAAAGAAACTGCAGACAACGACACCGCATCTGAGAACGAGAACCCCGAAGAGGACATGGACACTTCAGTCGATAAAGAAAAAAGCGCAGCGGAGGCTAACCCCCCACCCGCAGGGGAGACCCCCACTCCCACCCCCCAATCCGAGTCTCAAAGTCTGGCGGAGAAGAAGAAGGAGGAAGAGAATCCACCGAAATACGGCGGGTTTGTGATGAGTCCGTTGAAGTACGAACTTTCCACGATCTCTCTATCCGGACTGTTGGAATACAACGAGTCAGATAAAGACAAGGAGACCTTCGAGGTAATCTCCGTGAAATTTCAAATTACGTAATGTCAGTTGACAGATGTACAGGTCAGTGTCTTTGCGGAACAATTCAACGAGATGCTGCAGCAAGATTTCGGGCGGGTTGTGTACGAGACGATTGTAGATTGGAAAGATGCCAAGTCCGAAACCAAAAGAAAGAGGGACGATGAGCCCGCAGAGCCTAACAAGAAGCCAAATATTGTCACAGAACCGCCACATGATAATCCACCAACTCTGGGAGATGTGGCGGACCACCCCCCATCTACAACAGAAATACCACCATTGGAAGAGTCCTCAAATGTACAGCCATCACAACAACCGAGCGTTGTAGACGAGAGAAAGACCGAGGAATCAGCAGCAACTGAAATCAAAATTGAGAAGGTGAGATTTCCGCGAAATTTCATCACTTGAACTGACAACCTTCAGCCCAAAAAAACAGCACAGGACTTCAACAAACTCCGCTGCTACCACTTTTTTGACCGAGCTCAATGCGGCTACATCCCCACAGATGATGTCGAGAATCTCATCCACACATTGAGGTCATTACGATTATCACATGGACAGATCTGGAAGCTGGTGAACAAAGTGATGGACTCACAGTTAAAGAGGGTGTACTACAAGAGACTCACAGAATACCAAGTGGACGAATAAATTTATCGGCAGAAGATGCCTTTTGGTTGTGGTTCTTCGCCACTGTCTGTCTTATAATCTTCTTGTGAGCTGAGTCCGGTGGCCAACTGTGAGAGTTTGACAGCCTTCTCGATCTGGGCTTTGCATATTCTTCTCTTTATCTACAACGATGTAAATGGATAATAGATATTTATGTTTATATATAGAACGATGTAAATGGATGATGAGATTATTCACGTACGTAATTTGGGATTCTGCCCAAATCTGCGTGAAAGACGATGTTTATGTTGGTCGTCTGGGAGTCATCTGGATCAACTTGAAAATCCTGTCCGCACACTGCACATGTCACCCATCTACATCTTTTGGAATCTCACCAAATATCCTCCCCCACGTCGTACTCTTCGCTTGAGATGTCTCAAGGTTCTTCATGACCCTCACGACCCTCCCTTTGTACAAATACTTCCAAATGGTCCACTGGCTGAAATCGTTCAATAAATCGCAAAAACGTGAAATTACTTGTAGGAGAAAGATCTGTTTCCGTATGGAAAAGGTAGTTTAAAATTAAAATATGCTTCTTTATAGTTCTGGCCAGTCTTAATCGTGACGGATCTCTGCGATTCGTCAATTTTGAAATATGAGCTCTACAACGGCTACTCACAGTGATCATTCTGTCATAATCTGGTTCCCATGAACTTTCGCCGAAGATTCTGACAGTTGTGGCCAGTGGTGCCTTCACATTGAATTGCATTCTCAAGCAGATAGAGCCGTCCTATACGAATGAGACTCATGTCGACAATATGTACATGCCTCTTGTTTCGGTCTAAAGATTTTAAAACCTTCCGAAGTCTTTCTTGTCAACCAATAAGATTCTGATAATTTGTACAACATCTCCTGACTTGCTTGTTGGAACTGAATGATCGTGAGGATTTCCACGAAAAATCCCCAATTTACTAACGTTCGCAGGACTCTGGTTGACTTCGCTGGCAATGCGTAGGTTGGAACTCCCGCCAGGATTGTCAAAACAGATAAGACTCTTGTAAAATTCGTTAAATTTGAATTTCAAATTCTGAATTTTTTCGGGATTCTCGGGGTTTGATGCCTGAAAAATTGCGATGGAAAGTCTCAAACCCTCTGAGTCAGTGAGTAATCTACAACCAGTCAAACTTATCGTTATGAGATCATGAAGCCGAAAAATTCGGCTATCACTCACTTGTGATATCTTAGCAAAGAGTTGAGCCAGGAACTGATTGAGGACCTTCTTTGCACGTCCACATTCGTGTTGACCGTCTGATATATCATAGATATCGCGCATTCCAAACCAGACAAATTGTAGATGAAGCTTTTTCCTGCTATATTCAATATAAAAATGGAAAAATCGAACCGGGTGGTTTCGCTGAGGGAAATCGAGGATGACATACCAGCGGTGGCTCTCAGTGATATTATGGGTTGGATTGATTGTCTGCCAAGGTACTCACATATGTATCTCTCTATAATCACTCTCAAGCTGTACGGAACGTTATCGGCTTCTCCAAATCTATCTGACATCTCTTCGTCGATGACGGACATCATTATCCTGATGTATCTATCAACAGTTAGCAAAACTGTCATCTTTGTTGCTGTGATAAATCGGACATCTTTAAGAGGTTGAAAGTTGCAGGATGATTTTTAATCGTGACAGAATCTTCTCACATGGGGCACGATAATACCGATTCTTCGAGCGCCCCAAAGAATTGATCCAGTGCAATGCCGACGCGTCCTCTCACATCAACCTATTCAAATCTCAGTAATAACCTCATTGTAGATGTACAAAATACAACCCCCTGCTTTGTCTCGGAGATGTTTTTCTTCAATGAAAAAGTCCTCTGCCTGACGTAATCGTGTCCGTCTTCACCAAAAAATATCTTATCTACAATGATCCTCGCCAGTCCATCCGATTTCAACACGTCATTTGGCACCACTGTCGTGTCAAAATGACATTTGTGACATGAACATACCTAGCGTGGAGATCTCTCTCTGCATGACCCAGGCAAACATCCTTCTGAAGCTGTTTGGATTTTGAAACAGATCCAACATCCTGGTTGAGAGCTCTTCTTGCATCACGGCGCTCAACTCTGTACATACCAATTCGAGATCCTTGAAATCGCAATAGTCCACAATGCGCTGCACATGTCAGAGCATTCACCACAGTCCCGGGGGTCACCTCACAGGCCAATTCTACTTGAAGTGCCGAAGACTGATTCGTGATCGTATCAAAACTTAAACTTTGCATTATTTATATAAACGTTTCGTCGTCTTTGTGAGGTGATGTGCTCGGATTGCAACATGCAAAATCCTCGCTGTGGAATATTTCCATTTTTTGGATCACGTGTTCTTGACGCGTTGTAGACGTTGTGATAAATTCTGATAATGTTATTGTGAGCAACTACAACGATGTAGTGGCATACCATTGAGGTGGAGGAGGGTGATTTATGCGTTTTCTTGATTTTTTTGCTTGGTCGAGTCTGAACGGTCTGAGGTTGAGCAGGTCTGCATTTGTTCAGGATGCGACATTTTACAATTATTGGTGTTTGCACAATCACCTTCTCTTCTTGCATTTTATGCGAATCTCATCTTCTAAGTTCGCCAGAAAATCGTCCTCAAAATCCTCCCTGTCTCTGCTGAGTGAAAAGAAAGATGAGGAGCCTACTTTTCTGTCTTGGTGCTGTGTGCGGTTTCCAGCGCCGAAAATGAATCGATCCGTTTGGATGATGTTTCTTCTGCCTCTTCCTCAGAGCTCACATAGCCCATTGCTTCTATAAATGATGAGTCAAAAGTTGAGGAAAACCGGTATTACCTTCTAAAGGTTTAGAAAGATCGAGATAATTGATTTGGACTTCAGGTTTCTGCCAATGAAGAGTATTCGCCCAGACAAGCGCCTGACCATGGGTGAGCCGATGCAACAAGCCAATATTATCACCTGCTTCGGTTTTGGAAGTAACTTTAGGAGCACATTATTCCGCTCTACTTCTAATGGGGCCACCTCTTTGTCTTAAGAACCTAAAATGAAACATATCATCACCTTCATCTTCTGTGCTAATGTATTTGAATGGATCCTGATTAGATAGTGTTACAGACGTCCCATTTACAAAATTTCCTCTGGAAGGTAAACCGCTGAGAAACATTGGATGATTGAAAATTGAAAATTTAAATTTCGATTGGCCCGCTCGCAGATCGGCACAACACGATGGAACGCGAAGAAGTTGAGAATCCAAAGCGGCAGAGGACCATGTATGGACAAGTGGACGAGTTATCACAGTCTTTAGACAAACTTCGCATCTCAACTTCCGAATTGCAGAGACCTACCTATCTCGATGAATCTGGTTGGCATCAGAGGTGAATACCAGATGAGCGATAGATGTTGATATATCCAAAAGGTTTTCGAGGGATTATGGACAGAATGAGATGTCATTGAGGCCCACACCAACACCCTGGAAAAATCATTATCTCAAGAAAATACGTTTTGATGATCAGCGCGGACAGGTAATTCAACACGTGCATTGTTCACATTTATGAATGATTGTAGCTGTTTGCCAAGCGTCTCATCGAGATGAACTACAAATTGTTAGAGGAGACCCTCTCAACACTTCAAGATTATGTCTTATCAGGCGATGTCGATAATACGGAATATTACATCTCAAGAACTCGAGAGAGATTACGAGAGACGGAGGTGAGCTGATCATTTGTTGTTGTACATAGGACCGGCATGTCCACTCACCTGCGAAGGTCGAATCAAGAATGGTGATTGATGCCCCAGGAAAAAGCAAAGAATGTGAGCTCACATTCGAATATTCATTCTACGATTTGAAATCCAAATTGACTCATCACAGCCGATAAGAAAGAGGAAACACAAAAGACAGTGAATGTGCCAGAGGCAAAAGATTTACAGATCTCTGTTCACAATTCTTTATTGCAATTCGCATGTCTTAACGGATTACCGATGGTCGACCTGATCTTGAGAGAAGTGAGCCTCCTTTTTCTATTTTTGAATTTCAAATCTGGCGGGAAAATAACAATCAAAAGGTGCACAAAGAGGCGGGAGGGGAAGGACTCTTGAATTATATAAACCGTGGTGACGTCATCACTGGCTTCACAGCACTACACTTTGCCGTTTTCATAGAGGATATGAAATTGTTCTCCACACTGATCGACCTCGGTGCTGACCCAGAAAAAAAGGTCGGCCCAAGAAATTTCGAGGAAAATTCACGGAGAATAGGATAATTATTTCGGAACACCGCTTGATTACGCCCGGTTGATGGGTGCGATACCCCAATATCTCATGTCAAACCCTGTCACACACATTAAAACTTGGGACATCGTCCAGAAGAAGGTGAGTTGTAGATGGAGTTGTAGACATTCATTTCTCTCAATTCCCAAAGAAAATACAAAATTCTGACGTCCTCATTATTTGGCAGGTTGTAGATATGACCTTGGATGATTTCGAGAAAATTACCGGCACAATATTCACCCCCTTCTTACGCTGTGGATCCGAGTATATCGAGGAGTTAATGTTCTCAGGGATCTCTATCGAAAATCCAGATATGGACTTCAGAGCCAAATATGGTCCTCTCATGTTTGATACATCCGGAGATGACAACTTGATTCTACACAAGATCGATGACGTCGTGGGGTTCGGCGTGTTCGCTGCCAGAGATTTCTCAGAAGGGGAACTCATCGTGAGATATGGAGGATACCTCACATCTACAGGTGATCATATGAGTATCCGGGAGAAGAGAATCTTAACGCGTTGTAGATCGAGTGAAAACAACATCGTACCTCATGGCTTCGGGTCTCGAGGGTGTCGGGCTTGATTCTTCCAAGTAGGTCACCTCATTTTTGTCGACGCCGTGGTGTCGACATGTCAGATTGACGTCTGAAGGTACAGAAACTTGGGGGGCATGATTAATCATTCCACTGATGCAAATGCGGAATCACAATGTGTTTTTGATCGGGGAGCGGAACAAGCTCTGATCATCGCAAAGACAAATATCCCCAAGGGAACACAGGTACTCGTTGTAGAACGTCGACATGTACATGTCGACCATGAGATTGACATGTCCAGATCCTGATTAATTATTCCAAGAACTACTGGAGCAAGAAAGAGGTGAAGGGTGGCGCTCTGAAGGAGTTGAGAAATACGACACTGCCTCTCTGAAATAAACTTTTTATTTTTTTATTATCTTTTTTAATTTTTTTATTTATTTCCTTATTTATTTTATGTTTTATTTTATATTTCATTTATATTTTATATTTCATTTTATATTTTATATCATTTTTATTTTTAAAATAAAATTCAGTATTGACGGTTCAGACCATCGAATGGGATCAATTGGGCCTCTGGGTTTAATTCCAGCCCAAAACCTGCATAATCTCAGATATTTCTGGTCACATCCCAAATTCGCGGTAACCAACACGTGAACTACCGTGAATCTTAACGTGGCAACAAAATCACGAAATATTCACCAGGGGCATTCAGTTGGTCCACAGTCATCACTCCATTGATGGGCATCGCCTCATTCGTAAACAACTTTCCAAACACGGGCTGAATAGAACGTCCGTCTGGACTGTTGGCAATGTATTCGCTGAACGGACAGTTGGGCTGTGTGATCGTGTAGTGGGCACTATAAGGTCCGCTACCATGAGGCACCACCTATATAGGATGAGTGAGATGAGATGTCGTGATGACCTACGGAGATGTCATATGCCGCAGCCATTGCGCTGGAAGAGTGTGAGTAATGGTTATTTATAGAACATGATTTTGTACCTGATGCGGAGGAGTTCAGTGAGGCCACCACACCACATCACGTCTGGTTGTAGAATGTCGATGTTTCGACCCTCAATCAATTTGCGGAAGCCGTAGCGGGTGTACTCGTGCTCGCCTGACGTTCGTCACGAAATTTCCGTGAAATTTCTGTCACCTGTGGTCCATTTGAGATCAGGATGGGCTGCTTTGAGTTTGGCGTATCCATCAAAATCATCAGGGTGGAGGACCTTCAGACGGTCATTTTTCCGGCCAAAGGTGAAATTTAAAATTTGAATAACACTAACCTCCTCCCACCATTCGATTTCGACATTGGCCTTCTTGCATTCATTGGCAAGAGTGATGGCGTACTGTACATCCAAAGACATCCTATAGGGTCAATCTTCCCGCCAAAATTTGAATTTCAAACATACCAGCAGTCCACCATGATGGGAAAGTCTCCCACAGACTCCTTGTGTTTCTTCAAGAATTCCACGTTCTTCCTCAAACCGTCCTTTTCTGTCGGGCAATACGGAAGGGGAACCTTTGAAATTCAAAATGTTCCTTTTGGCGCGAAATCTGTTACCTTGGAACCAAAAAACCCCATCTCCTTCACGGCAGGGGGGTTGGGACCTGTGCAGTAGAAGTGGGTCTTTTCTCTTACAGCTCCTCCGATCATCTGATACACTGGCTCATTCCTGATCTTTCCAACCTGGAAAACATTCATAAGAGGTCCAAAAGATGAGTGGATCTGGACTCACCAGATCCCAGAGGGCGAGATCGACCACACTGATCACGGCGATGGGCAAGCCCTTTCGTCCATAGAACATGGAGGCATTGAACATCTGATCCCACAGAAGATTCGTATTTCTGGGGTCGGCTCCAATCAAGAACCTCTCGAAATGATTCTTATCATGTCAGAAGAGGGATTGCGACAGTTCTGAACTCACTTTGACAATCCAGCAAGCTGGGGCTCCTCCAAAACCAGTCGCCACACCTATCATTAGTGAGACGTCAGACATACAATCGACATTACCTTTAGTTCCATCGACCGCCTCTATCTGAACGACAAAACTTCCCAAGACATTGATTCCAAAAAGAGTGCGAGATGGTTTGTACTTCTCATACTTGCTCATGGGATTGGAGATGGGATTGTCAATAATCCAGTGACCACTCTTCTGATTGTGATAGTCACCTCCATCTCCAGTCCCCCCAACGACAAAACAGTGAATCTAATCCTTCAGATACCAGTTCTCAAGGCGATAGTAATTACACACCTTGGCGATCTTTGGAAACTCTGCCACCTTCGACATGATGTTGCTTGTGTTTGGTGGTGTGTGTCTTGGTTGTAATTTAATTTTCCGGACATCTCCGCAACATGCCCAAGAGAATGGAACTCTCGAAAAGTCAACAAAAAGACACGTCTGACAAGTTTAAGAACCGAGATGTGCATGTGGTGCACCTCCTCGTTTTGTGTTTGGTCAACGCAGCATAATCTCCGCCCAGTATTCGGGCATCTCTTCTGCTGATTCTGTAGAGGTGAGAAAAAACGAGTCTAATCTGCTTCACCATTTGTCCTATCTATCTGGTCTTTGGATTGTGCCTGTTGTAAAAAAATTTCCTGGTTTCCTTGAAAAAGGCTGTCCTGATCGTGATCAACATGCGAAAACTGTAAGAAATTTGGATATTGGCAAGCCAAAGAAACCACAAAATCATCAATGAGCGAGCTCGATAACCAACCAAAGGAAGAGAATGAGGACTATGACTCAGACGATGATCTTCCACCACCGAGCCGAATAATAGATTTTACCAATACCTTCTGGAACGAAGATCCAAACAGGCCAGCTGATCAGGAGCTATATGAACGTCCAAAAACAGATAACATGATTCCACCTTCGAAGATCCAAACAGGCCAGCTGATCAGGAGCTATATGAACGTCCAAAAACAGATAACATGATTCCACCTTCAGAGCAGCCTCCGGTCCGTCCAATTAATCCTGCTCACGAAAGGCTATTGAGAAAAGTGGGATATCGTATTATTCAGGATTAGAAAAGACGAAGACAACTAATTGTCGATATTTAGTCTCAAGTCGTTATATCCTTTATATACAATCAGCGTTATAATGCATCCGTGTTGCTTTTGATAGCCTCACAAAGGTACTGCTGTACTACTTG